>OX578141.1:48636904-48724404 GCA_951213105.1 Amaurobius ferox | reverse complement strand
TGGGAGCGAGAGTTGGAGCAACGATTGAAGAGCAGACTGTAAATGAAAAAGTTAGATAAAGACGACATATGCCTCCGCATGAATGGAATCTATTTGTGTTTTTTGTGTGAAATAGCATTCGCGTAAAATGAGAAACCAAATGCCAGCATGCCTTATTTAGAAATATTATGAATATTTGACTGTAATATTATTTGCAGGTTATTAATACCGTTATTTACTGCACCATGATGCCAAAATTAAAAGCTTTAATTTTTGCGATTTTGCTATAATGTAGAATAATCTATACGACTTCATTGAAAACGAATCTTGTTTTAGATCCTCGTACAATTGTAAGTAAAAACGATTGTTTTAAATTCTGATGTCTGATGATGTATTCTGACCCTTTTGCGCATTTTATTAATGTTCAGTTACCATAAGTATATTTGCTTGTCGAATTTAGCCTAACAAAAATAATCTTCGTAAATACAGCATACGTATAAACATAAACTTCTCTACCGGTATCAAAGTCACAAACAGCTGCCTTCTTTAGGACCGACAAGAAGCGCTACCTTAATTATTCAAGTCAGATCGCATACAGGTTCGATTTCTGCGTGTTGCTTTTTACTTTTTCTACTGGGGTGAAGGAGCATTTTTTTGCAACTGCGGGTGTTTTATTTTATTTGTAGTGTCATTTGGGGGTATCAAAGGAGTTTATTTAGGTCGTACTAAAGGAGCGTATTACTCCCGTATTATACAATTGACATAGCTGCGCCTGGAAAACAATGTACCGCAGGAATGCTTTTGGTTAAAAACAGGCGATATATAAATCAAGTTGTGTTATTTTTGTATATATTGTTTAAGGGGGACAGTTCGTGTTTATCTAAAACCCAGGAAACATCGGGTAATTCGTTTTAGCTGTACATAAAATTTATTTACAAGTAAAAGCAGTTTTTTAATCAAAAAGTAGTCATTGATCATATCACATCTTACAAATGCAGTTGTTCAATAATTTATGATATGAAAATGGCGATACATGCAAACAAACATAGATTGAAAATGAAATTTCAAATTAAAACAAACGAAACAAAAAATGCAGTTTAATGCACAAAATAGTCCTTTATTTTTCTAATTTTAAATGTTAGAGGTATTTTTATATTTTAAGAAAATACAAATCTCTGCACATAGGTTCTAAACCAGACATTTCAAGAAGTAAAGTAGCTGCAATTTGCAATTTCATTCTAGAATCAAATGTTATATATGAAGAGTTTTTTGCTTCAAATGCGGAAGAGATGGAAATGTAGATCAACTTAAATGCAGACCAAGCGTTATCAGTTCAAATGAATACTGATTTTAAACTCTGGGAATTTCAAAGAGTAATACAAAGTTGATGGAGTATTGTGTGGAGAATGTTGATAAGCGTAGAGAGGAGCTCAGAAGCACCCTCCTCCGTATCAGGTGGATAGCTGTGCCTTTAAAAAAAAGAACTACCCACGCGAACTTGCTATCTCTTTGATGGATAGAGGGGAAGAACAAGGGGGATAGCACAGTCATAAAGAACTTTTTTGTCGCACATTGAAGTTCTCGATCGGACGTGTAATTTACTGGCGAGGCGAAAAATATTCGTTGAAAAGAGTGGAAAGCAAAAAATAAAGAAAATGTCCTTTACGAGAAATGAATAATGTCTTTTGCTTTGGTTTGAGTTTAGAGATGTAGTTTTGTATGACGGTTTATGCAATATATTCCGGTTCGTTGCATTTGTATTGCTGAAGACCCCGCTGACTGTGAATATATAATAAATTTAGAAAGAAAATAAAAGAAGATATTTGTATGAGTCCAGAAGGACATTTAGAAAAGTGCTGCGCTGGCGTTCTAGAATAGTTTATTTTTGCTGAAGTGTTTAGAAATATATAACATGGCTGTAAATACATAAAGGCTGCTTTCAGAAATTGCGAGACTGGAAATGAAAATTCCGAGAATTTTAAATTTAGATCGTACAGTTTAGATGCTCCACTAAATGCGTATTTAGTAATTAGTTTGTTAATAAAGAAATTGAAAAAATATTATTTTTCGGATATTCATTAAAATAGATTAATCTCATTAAAATATATCGATTCGCAATTCAAAATAAATAGAAGAAAGCTATTTCCAAATTAGAAACATCCTGGTGGTTTCACGTTAATTACCATTAATTTTATTTAATATTTAATGATGTTTCTAGTATTTTATATTATTTATAAAGAATGCATTTTTATCATTTAAGTGCATAATATATTTCATGTCCGTTTACGTTTAATAAGAGTAGAAAAAGTAAGACGCACTAATTTAATAATAAATTTACAACAATTGAATATATAATGGTATAAATATAAAATCGTATAATTACAAGTAATACCAATAATTGATAGGGTTCTGCATCAGAATTTGACAATCTGTAACTAAGACGTAGCAATTCACCTTTTGAACCTTGATTGGGCTCCAATCAATAATAATAAACAAATATGGTTGTTTGTGTTCCACGTAATGGAAAATCTAAGCAACCCACAACCATAAAATATGGTACAGGGGTACTTCAACTCACGGTAGGAAGCATGTCGTCCATATTTTTGTAAAATTCTAATTAGTTTTTAGTCATTGATGTTGAAGCACCATGTTTGGCGATTTTTGCACAAATTGATTCCTTTGTTATCGAAAATATTAATACAGCGTTTTCAACTTGACACCATCGGAAAGACCGAAGAACGGTCTTTTCAACGAATGTTAAACCACATTCGTTGGATAATTACTTCATATTTGAAACAAAATAAATAAAAAATTATTAAAATATAAAAAGTTCATGATAATTCATATATAATGTAACATCCGAAAATTGAAGATTAAATTATTTCAATTTTTGGCATAAATACTGTGTGATATCTTCGCATTATAATATTATATATAATTTAAATTTTTTTCATTCCTGCGTAATCATGGAATTTTGATGTGAAATTTCTCATAATTTTTCAAGCTCTATAGCTAAAGTGCGGTTCGCAACTTTTCTACATCGAGCTCCCTTTCCCACTTCATTTTATACTGCTTGCGTGGGGGATATAAGAATAAGGCTACTACTTAGTAAGCTGAGGCATCTGCCATTTTGTATTATACTTACCCATTGGTTTCCATTTCGCTGTGACTCAATATAGTGCATTGTAGTATAAATTCGCCAAATTGGAAAATGTTCGAGAGTAAATTGATTTAATAGTTCCCGAAAAATGATACTAATGTTTAGATTCCTGAATGAACAAGATAGAAGGAAAAAATGGATAAATTGTAGAAGAAATGAATGCAAGAATAATATTTGTTCTCCGCAGTCGCTATTAGTGCACCAAAACAAGGGCGTTCCATTGAGATCAGCAAGGAGAGTTGCTCTGGTTACAGGTGAGCATCATGATCAATCTGTTTAGAACAGCCTAACCAAACTGGACAATTCTTTAGTTCTAAAACCATTAATACCTATCTATATCAGTATTTTACCGGAAACGGAAAGCGTTGAAAATGATTTTAATTTAAAAAAATTAAAAGCTATGGTCAAACATAAATTACAGAGTTAGGCACGTATATGCTTTGTTAATAATCTAAAAATGTCACTGAACGATATGTACGATTATCTCAAAATGTAATATTAATTGAAAAAAAGGGATATTCAGAAAACTGGGGGAGAAAAAACACACCAAAAAGTCATATTTGTATTAGGTCTGCAAACATCGGGATGTCTCGTCACTTGACAAATTAAACTTTACATTTCTGATAAAATGAACAGATTTGCGGCTGTAAGTAAAATAAGGCGAGGTGTGAAGATGAAAAATTATTTTCATTTTTGCGTTTTTCTTGGAGTTTAAAGGAATTGTTCCATGAACATAACTTAACAGAAAGACAGAAAATATATGCATTTACACGTAATCACGAGATCGGCTGATGGTGTCAATCTGGACACTGGATGAAATAATGAACTAAATTATAATGTAAAGTGACGCGTAAAAAATCTGATGGGGACAGCACATAACCTCCTGTATATAATGCAATGAATTTACATCTTTCACAGTGGAAAATTGATAAGATCCATGTCATAATGTTTTTAACTTTAAATTGTACATTGCGCGCTTTTCCGGATGACAACATGTAAAACTATATCGTACCCAATTAACTTATACTTCGCGCAACTCTAACAATTAGCAATATTGATAGCTTCCTCATTAAGCTATATAGTCCATATATAAAAATACTTTAATAATAAATGCAATAAATAGGTATCAATTTAATTAACTTGGCGCAATTTCTGCGATTTTGAAGATATTTCGTCAATCTGGGGGTGAAATGTATTGCCAAGTTGGCGATATTTCACAATATTATTCTCTAAGTTCGCCAAATGAATCGCTAAGTGTTACAAAGAAACGGGGAACCTTTTTTTATATACTAGAAGGCATGTTCGTCATATGACGGAATTAAAATTTAAAAAAACATGAACTCCCATTTAGCGTCATTTTTATCATTTTGGCAATATTTTTATCGGTTTAGTGACATTTTTATCAGTTTGGTGACATTTTTGTTAGTTTGGCGAATTTTTCGTTAATTTGGCAGCATTTAAAACGTTGCCAAGTTAGCGACATTTCGCAAAACTTTTCGCCAAGCATTATGGGCGGACGGACGAATGGAGAAATGGGTTATTCTCAGAGTAAAATCTTGTGTTCTTTCCAAGCTATTAAATTTTCATTCATAATTCGTCATTTTCATTGATTTAGCGTTATTTTTATCAATTAGCCGAGATTTTTATAAATTTAGTAGCATTTTCATCAATTCGACAACATTTAAAAGGTAGCCATGTTGGAGATATTCCAACAAAATTTTGCCAATCATTGCACACGGGAAAACTCTGTTATTCTTATAATAGATTCTTATATTCCTCCCAAGATATTGAATTTTCATCCATTACTCCTAATTTTCTTTGATTTAGCACCATTCTTTTCAATTTGGTGCCATTTTTATCAACTTGACGATACTGTTATCAACTTCGCCACATTGTTATCAATTTGGCGACATTTTTTTCAATTTGTCAATTTAAAGACAATTAGCCAAGTTCACTATATTTCGCCAAATTCTTCGCCAAAATGTCGTCAAGCGTTATGGACTTAGAAATCAGTTACTCTTATAATAGATAAATGACTAATAGCATCCAAATACAAAACTGTAACTCAAAGTATCTTCTGTCGTGAATGGAACGAGCTAGATCCACGAGAATTATGTTAACATATTTATCGCATAATATTACAATTGAAACGCGAACATATTTCACAATAGTTAATACTTTTTATTAATTATACGTGATTATATTTGAAAAATTTATTTGAAAAATGTGCAATATCTCCCGAACCGTTCATGCTAGTGTTCTAATTTTTATATCATTCGTTTTATAATGAAATATTGCATATGAAATGATACTTATTCAACTTTATTGAAAGTTTTGATGATTTTTAAAAAGTTTCATTCGAAATTTTAGGGGTATTCTGATCATTAGATTCGGTTTAAAAACAATAGGCTTCCAGTATAAACTGATTGAAACTTTTGTACTAAATTGTGTTCGAATCGCTCCATTCGTTCATGACATATCGTCTCTACAGACTCACGAACACACACAAACACACATAGACATTGATATCAGCTCAAAAACTTTCGATTCGCATTCAGGTAGGGATGCTTGAAAATTACACTGCCGTCGAAAACTTTAATTCGAATTTTAGACTTCGTCACAATACTTTCCTTATACATTATACTATGTGTGGGTACACATTTTAAAATGAACTTTGGTTGGAGTTTAACTCCTTTAGAAATAATAATTAAATTATTTGGGTTGGCATAAATCATCATTCTTAGATTACCCGTAAATCGTATAGCTGTACATTGCATCATTGCCGCATTAATTCACAATTAATTAATTTTTCTAGTTCCAAAAATATAATTATATTAACATACTACACAATAAACGTCCATCATTTTAAAATTTAGAACATCCAGTATTTATTACACATATACAATTATGATTAATTTATATTAATTATATATATATATATACACACACATATATATATATATGTATATATATATATATATATATATATATATATACACACATATATATATATGTATATATATATATGTATATATATATATATATATATATACACATATATATATATGTATATATATATATGTATATATATATATATATATATATATATATATATATATATATATATATATATATATATATATATATATAAATTTAAGGAGGAAAAACTGGATGTGTGAGCCCCTGAACCTATTTGCCTAAAATCATATATACCTAAATTTATTGTATATTGGAACATACCTCTTCTGTTGTCTTTGGACATTGAAACACACAATGCTAATTTGTACACCTGACTCTATTTGTCCACGAACGCCTCTTCGGCGGTCAATGCTTCAATTCTATGTAGCACACTCTTTACCATGTTGGACTGCCATTCTAGTCATAACGCTATCGGCCGGTCGTTCTTATTTCACTCATTGTAAGACACAACGCTCTCAATTAAGTGTCACACAATCTCTATTAACAATTGACTGCTACACCATCTCTGAATATCTGGATAAATGACAGAATATTGATTATTAAACACTTTCTTGGACCGTGTCGCCGCTCAATTCTTAAATTAAACTGCGTCTCTCTATCTTTCAATATATACTGCTTATTGACTGCTACACTATTTCTGAGAATCTCAATGAATAATGAATCTTGATTGTTAAACCTTCTCTGTTTGTTGCCACATCCTTTCGCCCGAGGTCCAGATACGCCTTCCGTATTTCATTGGTTGTCCTCAAGGCGATACAGCAGCACTTCTTCATTTTGGATAATTTGCTAACCAATCTGCATGGTTTTTGTTTTGGTCTCCAGTAAATTTTCTGATCCAACCACAAACTGTAATTTAAATGCCTTTATTTTTGGATTTCATGACCTCCCGGGCAATGGCAGTTGTAAGCTGGTGCCTACGACTCTGCGCTTTTATCTTGCTCGGAATATATAGTAAATTTTCATACATTCACACTGCCTAAATGTCTCTTGGTCTCGCACTATGTAGTATATAAGGAGAGTAATAAGTAAGCATACATTTCGGGAAAAAATGGATTGCCGTCTTCCGTGCAACAATCAATACATTGACTTGATTTACGAATTTTTTAATTAATTACTGCAAACAAAACAAACACTTTTATAGCTTTCCCCTATTTCATTGTTTATTGTTACTTTCCTTATATAGTACATAGTAGAATGTATAAGCAAAATATTGTGACGGGATCAAAAATTTGAATTCGAGTTTTCAACGGGATAGCACGTTTCAAGCATCCCTGAACAAGAATCAAACGTTTTTGAGGTGACTTCTGTTTGTGTGTATATGTGTGTGTGTGTGTCGACGATATCTCGCAAACAAATGGATCGATTATAAAGAAATATGGTACAAAAATTACAATCAGGGAATACTTTAAGCCTATTGTTTTAATACGCAATCGAATACTCAAAACACCCCCAAATTTTGAAATGAAATTTGAATACATCAGCAAAAAATTAAAACCTTTAATAAATTTAAGTAAATATTTATTTCTTATATAATTTTTCATTAGAAAACTGTTGACAAACTTTAGAGCGCCATCGAGATATTGAACATTTTACTAATAAATGTATCAAAACATTACATAAATTTAAAAAAAGTATTTACTATTGTGCAATATATGCATTTTTCATATGTAATATTATGCGATTAATTTGTTGTCATCATTTTCGTGGATCTAGCTCGTTCTCTTTACGAGAGACGAAACTTTGGGTTATAGTTTCATATTTGCACGCCATTAGTCGTTTATCTACTGTACGAATAACTTATTTCATAGTCCATAACGCTTGGCGGCATTTTGGTGACGATTTTCGCAAAATAACGCCTAATTGGCGACTCTTTTAAATGTCACCAAATTGATAAAAATGTAGCTCAATTGATAAAATTGACACCAAATTGATAAAAATGTAGCTCAATTGATAAAATTGACACCAAATTGATAAAAATGTAGCTCAATTGATAAAATTGACACCAAATTGATAAAATTGACGCTAAATCAAAGAAAATGACGACTAATTGTGAAAAATTCAATATCATGGAAGGACTATAAGAATCTAATATTAGAATGACCAATATCTCCGTCTGCAACGATTGGCGAAATATTTGATACGGATTTTGGCGAAATATCGCCAAGTTGGCAACTTTTTCTTTATTGCTAAATTGACAAAAATGTTGCCACCTTGATAAAATATCACCAAATTGATAAAAATGACGCTTAATCAATAAAAATGACGACTAAGTGATAAAAATTCAATATCTTGGAAAGAATACAAGAATCGACAATAACCTATTTCTCTGTTCGTCTATAATTTTCGAAAAAAAAATTGCCGGGATATCCATGTTGCCAAACTGACGAAAATGTCGCTAAATTGATAAGCATGTCACCAAATTGATAGTAAGGACGCAAAATGAGAGATAATGTTTTGCAAAATTTTAATTTAGTTATATGACGGGTATACCTTCTAGTATATAATAAATGCGCTTGTTTGTAACACTTGACGATACATTTGGCGAACATGGCGAATTATCTAGCGAAATATCGCCAAGTTTGCTATATTTAGCTCCAGCTTGACGAAAATATCGTCAAATTTGCAAAAGTGACTCCTAATTGATGAATTTATTGTATATTAAGATAAGTAATGTATATTAAGATATGGACTATATTGCTTATTGAGAATACTATCACTATTAATAATTTTTAATTTAGCGTGAAATATACGTTAATTGGGTACATAGCATCCAAAAAAGCACCAAATGTAAAATTTAATGTTACAAACACTATGCTCAGGATCTTACTATCATTTTTTCTCTACTATCATTTAAGAAGTAAATTCATTACATTATAAAGGGAAAGTCTTGTGCTGCCCACATAGAATGTTTCATCTTTAATGCCCGCTTCATTGGCAATAATCTATGTAAAATTTGATGTACGTCACATTTGTCACGTTTTTAACACTTTACAACAAAGTTAAATGTGTTTATGACTTTGTTCATTCTGTCTGTCTGTGTATCTGTCTGTCTGTCCGTTAGAATGATAACTGCCGTAAAAATGACTTAATCAATATGAAATTTTAGTATGTTGTTCAGACGGTCTGTAGGACCTATGGGAATATAGTAAATGATTAATATCACCCAATTAGTTTTGGATTGAACCCGGGTTGAAAAAATGAAATACATTGAGCCCTATGGGACCTAATTTTTCAAACATTTTTTAAGCGGATTTAAAATTCACAAATTGCTTCGAAAATTTTAGGTAATAGTCAAATTGTTCCATAAAATATATAAAAAAAAATTCAGCGAAATATATTCAGTAGTTTTTTAAATAAAAATTAAAATAATAATTACACATCTTATATGAAACGATCACGTGACCATGATATGAAACGATCACATGACCCACTTCAAAATGATATATGGCATCCATCTTGTTACAAAATCGTGATATTTTAAAGTTCTTTTTAATTCATATTGAGTGTTGTATCCGTCCTAAAACTACTTTATTTTTGCTTAAATTATGTGCATCTACATACTAAAACAACACAATGACAATATATTTGAGTTTAAATTCTCATTCAAATTTGATTATTTCTACAACTAAGCCTATTTTTCACCTATGTAAAATGCAAACAGCAAAATATGTAGAATGAGTTGTATATTAGAATTACTGTATTTCTTTAACACAAAATAATTCAGTCCATGGAGTCTGCATGGCTGATATGAATGAAATATTAATTGATTTTATAAACAGAAGGACGATTTTTTTCGATGAAGTTTTAAGCATAAAGTTTATGAATTGTAGCTCCATGGTCTTAATTTTTAAATAAAATAAATTATTATAGTATTGTAATGAATGAAATGGAGAAAGTTATGAATGAAATCCTGCTTTTATAGAGAGATCCAGGCGTGTTATTTTTTCTATGAAGTCATTTGAAATTATTTCAGTTGTTTTCGATGAAGTTTTCAAATATAATAAATTATCGTAGTATTATGATAGTTTTAAAAATATTACCGTGGAATGTATTACATTTTAGAGATATTTAAACCAGGCAATTTATATTTCAATGCCGTCATTTGAATGAAGTTCATTTTTTTCAATGAAGGTTTAAGTTTTCAAATATAATAAATCAATGTAGTATTGTGATAAGTTTTAAAATATTACCGAGGAATGTATTGCATTTTCGACTATTTTAAATAAAATTGCATTGGAGTTGGAAAGTGTTTCATAATCAATGCTTTAAGCATGATTGATCTTTCTTGTTGCTTTATAGAGTCTGTCTAATTTCTACTGCAGACAATCGACTATAGTCATTTATGTTTTTAATGTGACACATTTTCCATTTACGTACACATGTCAGAAAAGAAATGCTTTCGTAGTAAGAATGGAAACTTTTTGTTTTTTGGTTTCTTTTATTTCTATTTAGATAAGACAATAATAAATAATTTTAGGGTTGTCCGCTTTGAAATGTTGATACATTTCTTTTAAAATATTAACAACATACTTTAAAATCTATATATACTAATTGCCGAGTGTCCGTCTGTCTGTCAGGTTTTTAGGCACTTCCCGAATAGATACAGACTTGCAATTTGGTACACGGCTCGGTCGTTCGATAAAACCCCCTGGAAAAATCGAATTTTTCGAAAACGTTCTCTAAAGGGGGTGCTCCACACCAAAACGTTCGAAAAGTGAAATGACGGGAAAGCATGATTTGCGATGAGATAGAGACTTCAAATTTGGTATATGGGTAAATCACTCAAAAGGAAGAAAGTGTGCAATTTCAGATTTCCAATATTTTCTACTTAAGGGGGGGGGGGTGCAGCACATCAAAACGTTCGAAAAGTGAAATGATAGGAGAGCATGCTTTGCGATGAGATAGAGACTTCAAGTTTGGTGTATGGGTAAATCGCTTGAAACAAAGAAAGTGTGGAATTTCAGATTTCCAATATTTTCTACTTAAGTGGGTGCCGCACACTAAAACGTTCGAAAAGTGAAATGATAGGCAAGAATGCTTTGCGATAAGGTAGAGACTTCAAATTTGGTGTATGGGTAAATCGTTCGAAAGGAAGAAAGTGTGCAATTTCAGATTTCCAACATTTTCTACTTAAAGGGGAGCCGCAAACTAAAACGTTCGAAAAGTGAAATTATAGGAAAGCATGCTTTGCGATGAGATAGAGACTTCAAATTTGGGGTATTGGTAAATCGTTCGAAAGGAAGAAAGCGTGTAATTTCAGATTTCCAATATTTTCTACTTAAGGGGGTGCCGCACACCAAAATATTCGATTTGCAGAATAAATGAGAAAACGCTCCTTTAAAATTTGATAGAGGCTTGAAATTCGGTATATTGGCTAATCATTTGATGGAAACACCCAAGACAAATATAGTTTTTCAAAAATGTTCGTTTAAGGGGATGCTCCAGAGTAAAACGTTCGAAAAGTGAATTGATAAAAAAACATGCTTCGGATTGAGATAGAGATATCAAATTTGGTATAAGGGTAGATAGTTTAAAATGAAGAAAGTGTAAAATTTCAGTTTACCAATATTTTCTACTTTAGGGAGTGCCTCACACCAAAATGTTCGATTTTCGGAATAAAGGAGAAACGCCCCTTTTAAAACGTGATATAGGCTTGATATTTGATATATGGGAAAATAATCTGACATAAATCACAAAAAGAATAGAGTTTTTCAAAAATGTATAGTTAAGGGGTGGGTACTCCACACAAAAGCATTCGAAAGATGAAATGCTAGAAAAGTATGCTTCGCGATGAGATAGAGACTTCAAATATAGTGTACGGGTAAAAAATTGGAAAGGAAGAAAGTGTGCAATTTCAGATTTCCAACATTTGTTATTGTAGGGGTTCCGCTCACTAAAATGTTCGATTTACCGAACAAATGAAAAACGGCTCCTTTACAATGTGATAGAGACTTGAAATTTAGTATATAGTCTAACCATTTGACAAAAAAAAACAAAGATGAATACAGTTTGACAAAAATGTTCTTTAACGGGGTGCTACACAGAAAAACGTTCGAAAGGTGAAGTGATAGAAAAACATGCTTCTCGATAGGATAGCGACTTCAAATTTGATGTACGGGTAGATAGTTTGAAAGGAAGAGAGAGTGAAATTTTAGATTTCCAATATTTGCTACTTTAAGGGGTGCCCACACTAATATGTTCGATTTTCCTAATAAATGAGGTGCGCTTCCTTTTACATGTGATAGAGGCTTGATATTTGGTATTTGGGCCAATCATCTGAGGAAAAACACAAGACAAACAGAGTTTTTCAAAAATATTTATTTATGGATGTGCTTCACAGAAAAAAGTTCCAAAGGAGAAATAATAATATAGGAGTGCCTCGGGATGAGATAGACTTTAATGTAGTGTAAGGGTAGATAATTCGAAAGGAAGAAATGCTCGAATTTAGTTTCCCGATATTTTCTTCTTTAGAGGGTTCTGCACACCGAAATATTCGATTTGTCGAATAAATGTGAAACGCGAATTGTTAAAAAATGTACATTATTCAGGGGTTGCTTATTGCGAGACCGTTGATTTTCAACGGGTCTCTCGGCTAGTAATTATCCTATTTGTAGATACATTTATAAGATAATTCACATTTATAAGATAATCTACCTAGTAATTAAAAAAAATTATAATTTCTTTTGTTTTATTAGAAATCCTATAATATTTTTTGAATAGCTTTTCTGTCGAAAGTAGATTGCTTAATTCGTATGCACTTTTCTAAACAAGAGCAAATTTTATCCTAAAACTTCATGATACAGACATTTACTTTCTACAATGTTTTTCCAATTATTCCCTTTGTTAGAAAGTTACGCATTTTTACTTTTCTTATATGCGTAGTATAATGTATGAGAAATGTATTGTGATAGGGGCGAAAATGCGATTTTTGACGGGAGAGCATGTTTCAAGTATCCCTGATCACAAATCGGACTTTTCCTGAGGTAATGTCTGTGTGTGTGCGTGTGTGTTAGAGAGGGAGAGACTATAGAAACTATATGTCACGAACGAAAGGGATGGATTCAAAAATTACAATATGAATACTGAAAGCATATTGATTATAAATGCAATCAAATGTTCGGAAGATCCCGAATTTTTGAATTAAAAAAAATCATAAAAGTAAAACCTTCAATAAAGTTACGTAAATGACCATTTATTATCTAATTTTTCATTAGAAAATTATTGACAACTTTAGAAAGCTAGCTTAAACCTTTCGAAATATTGCACATTTTTCAAATAAATTTTTCAAAAAAATCACATGAAATTAAAAAAGTTGACTATTATGAACCATGTTCACTTTTCATATATAATATTATGCGATAAATTTGTTAACATCACTCCCATGGATCTTGTTCTTTCCATTCAAGAGAGAAGGTACTTTGGGTCATAGTTTCGTATGTTGACGCATGACAATTCGTCAATCGTCATTTATCTACTGTAAACATAAAATATTTCTTCATCGTAACGCTTGGCGAAATTTTGGCAACGAACTTGGCGAAATATAGCCAATTTGGCGAGCTTTTTTATGTTGAGAAATTGATAAAAATATCGCCAAATTGATAAAAATGTCGTTACATAAATGAAAATGATATTAAAATCTACTATAACGACATTTTGATAGTGGTATCTACTTTAGGTAGTAGAATTTATCTTTATAGTAGATTCTACTTTAGATTGTTGTATCTACGTTTACAGTAGAATCTACTTTAGAGTGTTGTATCTAATTTTATAGTAGAATCTACTTTAGATTGTTGTATCTACTTTTATATCAGAATGTACTTTAAAGATACTTTTAAACAGGTACATTTCCAGTTATATTCTTAAGGTAACTATACATATTTGAATTTGTTATTGTAATCTTTTACGAGAATTACACGGAATAATGAGTATATTCTATTTTATGCTGGAAAGACGGTTTTAAGTAGGTAAAGAGGTAACATGAGATGTTTATTTTAAGCAATTGTTTAGCTGCTCAAATGGTCACTCGTTAAAGACAGGTTTAAGCAGGTAAGAAAGTAGGTAGGAGGTAAAAAGTTTCATAAAATGACCTGTTTAAAACGGTTTTATCGGCGTAAAATAAAATATACTCATTAATTCGTACAATTGTCATATAAAAGAATAAAATAACACATTCATATTTAGTTGTTTTAAGTACGTAAGTATACAACTGGAAATTTGCTTGTTTAAAAGTATCAATTTAGTGGTATTAAACCCAGTTTTTTCTGTATTTTTACCCATATTATTTTAGTGTGTATGCATATACTTTTAATTTTTGAAATATTTCAGAACTACAAAACCAGGATCAACTAATAGGAAAGCGGCTATAAACTACTGATTAAGAAAGTTTACCGCGCCTCTAGAGTCGCATTGAAGAAGTTAGAATTCTTATCTCGAAAATGAAGCAAGATGGGATAAAATTTTAAGCTACACTATAAATTACAATTATAAATGTCACTATAAATTACACTATAATTTACAATTGTAATTGCAAAACGTTTAGATTTCTATTTAGCATGAAGCAATGTGTGATTTGTACATACGATGTACACAGACGATATAGAATAATGTCAACTGCATGTGATAGTTACGCAAATGCTTTGTTATTTTAAAGTACTGCTGAAGGAAATGAGGATTAATGCACATGAAAAAATTAATTCATTCAATAAGGTAATTATAATTTACTTAGGATTATCAAATTTGCAGTAAAAATAAATATTGCATAAAAATGGCACACAAATGTTGCGATAAAATAAATATTCATATTTGTTTACATCATTTTCTATTGATTGTGGGCACAAATATTTTATACAAACCGCACATTTTTCAATACTAAATGGAGCACTTTTGCTTCGTTTTCGAGATAGGAATTCTAACGTCTTCAATTCGCTGCTAGATGAGCTGCAAACTTTCTGAATCTATAGCACATAATCGCTTTTCTGTTAGGACACCCTATTTTTACAGCTCTGTGAGACTGGAAAGTTAAAGGATTGCATTAGGACTTATGAGTGAACACTGTATATATTTTTGATGTTTTGGAAATTTTGCAGTTTGACTTTTACAACAAAACTCCATCTTATCTCTGTAAAAAGACAGCACGCATCTAATTAGGTATAGGAAATAATATCTTTTCTAACAAGCTTAATTTGTGTTATGTCTTTAATGATAAATTTTAAGTTTTCTCAGTTTAATAAATATTTCTGTATATAATCATATGTATTTATCTAACAGCATGTTATGGTGAAATAAGTCTTATTTAAATAAGCATCGATCATTTTTGTTAGCAAAGGTTAGCACAGCTAAAATACTTTTATCCCTAATAAATATGTTGTCTACTTCTCTATGCTCTAGAAATTTTGCATGCATATGTAGCGAAGTGAATCCGCAATATGTTTATTGTAAATCCGTTCTTACTCCTATTCTTGAATAGCTACTTTTTATTTCCATTATCTGCCTATATATCCTGCTTCTCTTTCTGTGATCTATTGAGTTCTTGGCATTATTTGATTTACTATGTCAGTTACTATCAAGAACAATTGTGTCTGCAGTAAACAAAAGCAACCAATGGTTGTATGTTTGTTCTTATGGGAGAAACGTCAAAAGAATTGCGCATATGCTTCTGAAATGATATGAAATTATAAAGGTAGTGGATACATTTCTTGCTGTTGCAAATTTCTTATTCTTTAGAAATAAGTGATACGTTTCAGTATATTTTACACAATCACATATAACCGTATTATATAGTTTATAATATAAACACTTTGATTTATCTCTCTGTTTATCTATCTATCTCTGGATAATTCTTGGCGAAATTTTGGTATCGAAATTGGCGGAATAGCCTATATGGCAAGATTTTTTAAATATTGCCAAATTCACGAAAATGTCGCCAAATTGATAAACATGTCGCTGAATTGATACAAATGTAGCCAAATTGGTAAAAATGACGACTTTTGATGAAAATTCAATATCTGGGAAAAAATATAAAAATCTACTATAAGAATGACCTATTTCTCTATTTTCAACTCTTAGCGAAATTTTGACGACGAATTTGGACAGCACATCGCCAACTTGGCGAGTCTTTTTAAATGCTACTAAATTGGAGAAAATGTCATCAAATTGATAAAACTGAAGCTAAATCAATGAAAATGACGACTAATTGATGAAAATTCAAAATCTTGGAATTGATAAAACTGACACTAAATCAATGAAAATGGCGACTAATTGATGAAAATTCAATATTTTGGAAATAACATAACAAACGACTGTACCAATAACACATTTCTTCGCACGTCCGTAATGCTTGGTGAAACATTTGGCGGGATGTCGCAAACGTGGCGACTTTTTAAAATATTTTCAAATTGACAAACTTGTCGCAAATGGATAAAAATAACGCTAAATGGGGGAAGGGGGGGGCAATGCTTCGCAAATTATAAATTCCATCATATGATGGACATATCTTTTAGTGGACAATAGTTTATAAGTCAATAATAGCGGCAAATGAGCATTTTTTAATATAATTTTATGCTTTTATTTAGCTTGATCTAATATATTTGAGCTTTGTGATCGATTTTTAACTCAATTGCTGATGTTCAGTGAAGTTGAAACGTTGCATACATATGTAGTCCCAACGACAATACAACATTCTATCGAATTTGGGTAGACCTCTCCCATTCATCCTTATATTTCCGCTTCTTTTAGTGGCAGCTCACGACTCTCTGCCATTCAAAAACTAAAAAGTGTAAGATAAAAACATGTAAGAAAATTATTTAAAAAAATATTTTAAAAACTCGTATTTTAAAACGTTTTTAATAATAGAAAATAATGTTTTCTCTAGTTCCTAAAATGTTTCCTACACACATGACTAAAAATAAAAGCGTGGGCGTTTTTCACTAGTTCCTTTAATTACGACAAATATTAACTTATAGATCATTGTTGGCCTCCAATAAACTAAGATTTTCGAATGTTTACTATGAATGCATATATAATTCACCATAATGAATATCCAATGACGAGTTTCCAAAAGAATACACAGCTGAAATTAAGACATACAGATAAAATATACAGCAGAGTATCTGAAACAATGTATACATGCAACGTGTAATTTGGCAAAAAGGGTCCTTGCTATTAGTTAAGATCATTGGTTAAAAAACTTGATAATAATTTACTGTAATGATAGTAAGATTATTGAGTGTTTTATGATTTTTGTAGTATTATGTTCCTTATATACATAGTATAATGTATAAGGAAAGTATTGTGAAGAGATTGAAAAGTCGAATTCGCGTTTTTGACGGGAAATCAAGTTTAAAGCATTCCTGAACACGAATCAAATGTTTTTGAGTTGTGTGTGTGAGTGAGTTTGTGGAAACGATAAATGACGAACGAATAGAGCGGTTCGAATGAAATTTGGTACAAAAATTACAATCTGTGAACACTGGAAGCTTATTGTTTTTAAAATCAATCGAATGGTCAGATCCCCACTAAATTTCCGAGTGAAATTTTGAGAAAATCATCAAAAATCAAAATTTTTAATAAAGTAAAGCAAATAGTCGTTCCTTATGTCATTTCTTATTAGAAAACGATTGGCACAAATATTAGAATGCTAGTATGAACCGTTCTCGCGATGATATATTTCAAATAAGTTTATAAAAAAATCACAAACCAAAATCATCAACTATTGTGAAATATGTTCACTTTCATATGTTTTTTCATGTGATTAATTTGGTGACATCATTCTCGTGGATCCAGCCCTTTTCATTCATGAGAAAATACACTTTGGGTAATTTTTTTTGTAGTTGGACGCCAGCAGGCATTTATCTGCTTATTTCTTCATCCATAACGCTTGGCGAGATTTTGGCGACGAATTTGGTGGAATGTCGCTAAATCAATTAAAATTTCGACTAATTGATGAAAATTCAAAATCTTAGAACTAATATTTCCAATTTGGTGGCATTTCCAAGGTTGCCAAATTGACGAAAATGTTACTCAATTGATAAAAATCCGCCAAATTGATGAAACTGGCGCTAAATCAATGAAATGACGACTAATTGATGAAAATTCAAAATCTTGGAAAGAACTATAGGAACGGAATAAACTTGGAATAAACTATAAGAATGACCCATTTCTCCGTCCGTCTTTCTGTAACCCTTGGCGAGAAATTTAGCGGGACGTCGCCAAATTGGCGACTTTTTAAATGTTGCCAAAATGAACAAATGTCGCCAAATTGATAAAAATGATGCCAAATGAGAAGTAATATTTCGCCAATTCTGATTCCCGTCATATGACGGGCATACATTCTAGTATATAAGAAATGCTCTTCTCTCCGTTTGTCTGTAACACTTAGTGATGTATTTGAAGCACTCGGCAAATAATCTAGCAAAGTATCGCCAACTTCGAGATTTCACACGAGATTAACAAACATTTCATCAAAATTGCAAAAATGACTCTACATTGATGAAAATGACGCCTAATTGATGAATTAATGATAAATATTTTAATATACGGACTATCACTTATTGAGGATGCTATCAATATTGATAAGGGTACTTTGAAATTGTATTACATGTTGTCCTCCAGAAAATAGCCAAATGTACAACGTTGAAAATACAGTACCGTGGAAGTTTTTTTTTACTTTAAATGGAGTAAATTCATTGTATTATATAAAGAGAATCATGTGTTGCCCATATCAGAATTTTTTTGTCATTGGGACGGGGATAACGCATTGGTTATGGCAGGTGATCGCACATTGAAGACCCACCCGTGTTCGATCCTCAAATCCACCCAAAACTATCATCGTGTCTGTGCCGAGTATGAGCACAATAAATCTGCAGATACAATGGGTCTTCACAGAGATGACGTGTTAAGAAGAAGTATGTTATGTTCCGTGTGGATGATTTACAAGTGCATTTAACTGTGTATGGCATCCCAAACCAGACCTTCAGCTCTTTTACGGTTAAAAGTACTTTCAAATTATTCACCATAATAATAATAATAATAGTTGTGGAGAATAATTTTCTATCACAGGCTTTAATATCTCAGTAGTTATAGCAGGAGGATCGTATACCGAAGACCTGTACTCATTCATCGACGCCCCACGAAACTGTCCCATGTCTACACTCAGTATGGGCGCGATAAATCTGTAGGTCCAAAAGTTTATCTGAGAGGGGATTATTTAGGGATAGAATGGTACTATCCATGTGGATGTCACCTACACTTGTTTCTTTTTAAATTAGGTAGCTAAAGAGCCCATTGTAATCCGTCTTCAGTAGTGTGCTAGGGCAACGTTGTGTGACGACAAAATGGTTCAAGCTTTGGACACTAAATAGGTGAATGATTGAGTAACCAAGTGCTTGGCTTGAAAATATATTTTTTTATAATTTTGAGTCAATAATGTACACTATTAAAGACCGGCGCATGTTTGGATAAAAATTAAAAAGTACATATAAAATGATCACTTTACAAACGGTTTTCACCCTCTCGATATGTACCCCTCCCCCTAAACTCAATAGTTTTCTGACGTTCATGAATGACAATAATTTTGAACAGCTTTATTCGATTTGATTACGTGGGAACTAAATGAAAATAAAGCTTAACTTTATAATTAACATTAATTGTTATTAATCATCTTATCTTAACATTGCAGTAAATTCTCATATAAGTGGACTTATTATTGAAATCGTACATTGCTAGTTGTGCCGCTATATAAAACCCTCCAATTATTTAACTTTCGTGTGAGTCCTGTAAAGGAATCATTAATTATTATAATACTCACTGACTGCACCATTTAAACTTTAACAATAAATGAACGACATTAAATACAGACGCTGACAAAGTCCAAGAGAGACTTGAAGGTATGTGCCCATTGAAAATGATATCTGGGCATAACCTCTATTTAGGATTTTCCGTACTGGTCACATATGTCCCCTCTGCTGAAATAATATAATTAAATAGTGTAATTGAATTTAATTAAGATTTATGTTGCTAATAAATGTTTTATTGTTAAAGTTTAAAATGATGGGATCCATTTAGCATTTTATTAAATAATAATTCCTTTACAGGACTTAAAATTTGTAAATGTGTCCCACATTTGGTTTCCGTGACACTTTTGTGTGTGTTTAAAATTTTAAATGAAAATTTTAATAAATAATACTGAGATTAATAAAAATAATTTAAATAGAGAGATGAATAAATTTAATGTAGGAACATGTGTTGACCATATTTTTGCATTGTTTAAAATTAAATATGCACAGTCACTATGAAAACAATTTGAATATATTTAAAATGATTGAAAATAATGTTGGAAAATTTATAATTAATAAGAATATTTAATTTGCATGTTGAAGTGTTTTAAGTGCAGTATTTTTGAAGTGTATTTTATGCTGTTAATTTTAAGTAGGATTTTGGAAGGGATAATTTTTGTTTAAATGCCTTTGAGAGGAAGTAGAAATTCTAGACATCAAAAGCCTCCGGACATAGCACAAAGAGAAATTATTGAAAATCCGAGAGTAAAAATGTATAATTTTGGTTTAATTAATATATTGCCAGTTTTTAATGGGAGGAAAGACGAGGATATTGAATTTTTTATTGCACAGTTTGAAAATATTGCAGGAATGGCCGAATGGTGGGAGGAAAATAAAGTCGTAATTTTAAAAACTAGGTTAAAGGAGAAAGCTTTTGAATATTTGTCAAAAAAAAAGAGAATTGCAGAAAGCAAATAACATGAGAGAAATCACACAGATGTTGATGAAAGAGTTTAAATATCACTTACAATGTTTCAAAAGCAGATAAATTTAAATAAAATTAAAATGACGCCAGGAATGAAAGTTGCGGAGTTAGCGCTAAATATTTCAAATTCGACAAATGCATTTTTAGGGAATTAATGAAATGTGTGAAATTAAGAGTAATTTAATGTTCTCCAAATTTATGGAAACTGTAAGACAAGATCTGGCATTTGAAATTAAGAAATTGAATATTGAGGTGAATTAAGAAATTGAAAATTGAAGGCAGTGGAATACGCAGAGCACTTTGAGAAAATTTTGGAGGAGGATTGGGACCGTACAGAAATTAATGCGATTTATCGTAATGAAAATATGGGCAACAATTTTAATGATAGACAAATGGAAAGGCATTTACAAAATTCAAAATTTGAACCTCAGCAAGTAAAATATGAAAGGCATGAAAAATCAGAAAATGAAATTATATTTTGTATAGGATGCGGAAAAATAGGACACTACTTTGCTACCAGTTGGCACAACAAAAACGCACAAAAAAATTATGGAGAAAATAAATATGGAAATAAAAGAAGTGAATTTAGAAATTATCGGATTTAGAAATAAACACAATAACGGATTTAGAAATGGGCAAAGTAACAGATTTAGTAATACGCAAAATAGCGGAACTTTTGCGAAACAAGGATTTCAGGGGCAACAAAAAACCGTAGCAGGACTTTAAACTGACGGAGGGGATTTGGCCAAGTCAAAATTTAAGAAATAGACCAAATAAATAATACAGGCGACAACGCGAAAATTACATACGGATACGAGAGTAGAAATGAAAATTATGAAAGGGAGGTTCGCACACGAAACCCGGGTCCCAATGTTAAATTAAATGAAAATAAAACACAAGAAAATAAAAATGACATTCAAAAAATAAATAGTGTTGAAAGCATGCAAAAATTTACTCAGGTTCTCTGCCCGAAGGATGAAGCCGTTGATACTATAGCCAATTTGTTTTATTTTGTTGGATAAAATTTGAAATTTCTATACCAAAGATAGATTCCCAGAATAAATTGCAACTCACCTGAGTAAGAAAAACACCTGCGCCTACAACAATGGTCATTCTCTAGGGACATTAACAGCAAGCAATTCAAAAGGGAGATAAGGAGTAACGGGAACTCCCCCATTCCTCAGTCACAAAGGAGTGAAATCCACTCCAAGGGAAAAACTCGACTATGACCACAAAGGGTACAGAAGTGGAATGCGTATGGTCGTTCGTGAGCGTATTATCGTCATTCATGGGCGTACCGTCTGAAGAATATGCTCCTATGGATGCAGATGTGATGATAGAAGAAAACAAAAGAGAAATATCCGATTTCGTCAGGGAATTTGCAACAGAATCATCATAAGAAGAAGAAAGTGAGGAAGACGTCGAGTATGAAGAGCAAGGAATCAGCATCAGAAATTACTCTGAAGTTTTTAAAGTGTTAGACGGACTAAAGACATTTTCCTGTAAGCATAATGATGGAAAGGCATTAAATTTAGTCTCACAACTTAAAATAAACTTCAAAGGAGAAAGACTGGTGGCTAAAACCCACCAAACATCAATTGATCAGTTCTTTACCCGAAGGTAAATAAATTCAATGTATACTACTGTGCGTTTTTACATATGAGCTTACATGTTGTGAATTTAATTGTTTTATGAAACAAATGTGCATGTTCGTCACCATGATCGCAGCTGGGGGCGGGACGGAGTTAACCCCCCCCCCCCGATGAAAGAAAATTTTAACACTGAAAAGGTACAAGGTAAAAATCTCATCAGGTATAGTATCAAAAACAATGTTCAACCTCGCTCCCCCCCAAAAAAAAAAAATCAAATTTCGGCTACGTGTTTGTCAGTTATGTTTTCAAATTGTTTTATGTTCTCAAAAATAGGTATGTTTCAATATGAGGTTTTTTAAAACGATTAATGTCGAAAACCCAGACAACCCGACTCGCCCTAGGGCACGAGCAGCAATTTGAGTGGCCGGAATAAAGAAGAGGGGGCACCCGGGTTAAAAACGATTAATGTGTAATATTTGATCTAATTTAGAACGATCCTCTCTTTTACGGTCACCCCTCGTTTACGGACAATTTTTTCTGTCCGGAAAGTTACCGTAAATGAGAGGTTCCACTGTATATATATATATATATATATATATATATATATATAATTGTCTGGACATATGGTGATGTTAATAAGTAATATTAACATCACCATAGAAGCAAATTCACGGCCATAATGCCGATAAGAGAAGAGAACAGCACCAGCCCAAATTCGATGATTAGTTAGAATCAAATTCCTCCTCAGGTCTGAGTATTTAACTCTAACTAACCTAAACACATGCCTGTTTCAGATAAAGCAATAGTACATTACTATAGAAACTCTAACTCAGACTACAGGCATCAAAAATGAAGATAGGATACAATAATAAAATTTGTATTACCATGAGGCATGAACCCTTCTATTTTTACCACGTGTATACAAGATCAACTTCACCAGCTTAAATTATCTAGAAGCATCGGAATGAGCAAGTCGAAATTATATTATCGATATATATATATATATTACTTTTCGTGTTTTGAAATCCGAATTTAAAATGGCGGCATAAAATAATTGACTAGCAACCCGATTATTATAATTTAACAGCAGACCCTTTAAATGTAACACACTGCTCCAAAAGAAGAGAAAATGATCCTGCAACCTGCAAAATCGATTTTAATTTGTACAAGATGTAACTGGATATTGATTATTATAGTTCTAAAATAATCAAGACGAAAAAGTTCCGGTTCATGGTACTACTATGATGCTACCTTGACTGATACCACTAAATTTTACACTTTCCTAAAAGTAAAACTAAAGCGTTAATATTATGATTGAAATGGGTTTTTAAAATATCTATATTACTCGTATTCTGAAGACGTAAACCATTATAAAATTCAGATATAAAAACATTGACTCATAATTTACATTATTAAAAAATATATGATCCTAATTTTAATTAGGATCTTTATGATTTATCACTGCGTTGTAAAATTTTTTATTCGGGCTATCCAATATGTATTGGTAAGACATGGCTTTAAATTTAAATGTTCACCGCCACGGGCCGTATTTTGATAGGTCGTTATATCTTCCATCCTATTTAATTTATTTATTCTAATTTGTTAGAGCTATATACAGGTAATGTACAAGATTGTTTAAAATTCTAAGAAATTTATATAGTTTAAACTTCAAAATTTGTTATTCCTATATAATTTATAAAATTTGTTAGAGAATTTGTTTGCTTGTTTTGAATTCTAGAATATTTAATTCGTTTAAACTTGGCGATTTTTGATTTTACTATTGATACGATATTCATTGGTGAAACATAGCGTTCAATTTTAAATTCCTTTGAATTCTCATTTATTGTAATTTAGCATTAAGATAAAAATATTATGATTATTGATTAATATTTTCAGTTTCAAGAGGATTTAGTGAATGTATTTTCAAACCGATAAGACTATTGAGTATATTTATATATTTACAAAACTTTCTTCAAATGAAAATCAATCATTCCCGCAAAAGTTAGCGATAGGCGTTTTGGAGGATACACAGTAGGCGGATACAGTCCCGCAGTATGAAAGATTGGTTGTGCTAAATTGGGGGTGCCTTCACAATGAGTTCTGTTGAAATAAATGGGGGAAAGTCCGTAGACGACCTTTTACAAGTGTGTTTATGTATAGGGCTTTATTTCGACTCTTTATGTATGAAATATACACAATAAAATATTGTACTAGGACATCATGAAAATCACAGGTGTCAGGCCGCAATCAAGTCACAAAAATCCATATTTTTTATCAGTCTGCATATTTTGAAGCAGGTATTCATTTCTCTAGTAGTAGTCCTATCGCCTTTTTGCAAACTTAAATGAATAAATTAAAAAATTAAATTAATTAATGCTTTAAAACCCGGGCAAATTTGTGTACATTTTTAATATATATATATATAATATATATATATATATATATATATATATATATATATATATATATATATATATATATATATATATATATAAATTTAAGGAGGAGAAACTGGATGAGTGAGCCCATGAACCTATTTGCCTAAAATCCTAACCTAAATTTATTGTATATTGGAACATACCTCTGCTGTTGTATTTGGACATTGAGACATACAATGCTAAATTGTACACCTGACTCTATTTGTCCACGAACGCCTCTTCGGCGGTCAATGCTTCAATTCTATGTAGCACAATCTTTACCATGTTCGACTGCCATTCTAGTCATAACGCTATCGGACGGTCGTTCTTATTTCACTCATTGTAAGGCACAAAGCTCTCAATTGAGTGTCACACCATCTCTCTATATTGACTATCGACTGCTACATCATTTCTGAATATCTGGATAAATGACTGAACATTGTCTGTTAAACACCTTGGTCCGTATCGCCCCTCAATTCTTAAAGTAAACTGCATATGTCTATCTCTCAATATATACTACTTATTGACTGCTACACTATTTCTGAATATCTCAATGAATAATGAGTCTTGTCTGTTGAACTTCATCTGTTTGTTACCGCATCGTTTCGCCCGAGGGCCAAATACGCCCTCAGTATTTCATTGGTTGTCCTCAAGGCCATACAGCAGCACTTCTTCATTTTGGATAATTTGTTAACCAATCTGCATGTTTTCAGTTTTGGTCTCCAGTAAATTTTCTGATCCAACCACACCTGTAATTTAAATGCCTTTATCTATAGATTTCATGACCTCCCGGGCAATGACAGTTGTAAACTGGTGCCTACGACTCTGCGCATTTATCTTGCTCGAAATATATCGTAAATCTTCGTACATTCACACTGCCTACATGTCTCTTGGTCTCGCACTATGTAGTATAAGGAGAGTAATAAGTAAGCATGCATTTCCGGAAAAAATGGATTGCCGTCATCCGCGCAACAATCAATACATAGACTTGAATTCGATTTTTCAACAGGATAGCACGTTTCAAGCATCCCTGAACAAGAATCACACGTTTTTGAAGTGACGTCTGTTTGTGTGTATATGTGTGTGTGTGTTGATGGTAACTCTCAAACAAATGGAGCGATTCGAACGAAATTTGGTACAGAAATTACAATCAGGGAATACTGGATACCTATTGTTTTAATACGCAATCGAATACTCAGAACACCCCCAAATTTTGAAATGAAATTTGAAAAAATCATCAAAAATTAAAACCTTTAATAAATTTAAGTAAATAATTATTTCTTATGTAATTTTTCATTAGAAAACTCTTGACAAACTTTAGAGCGCCATCGAGATATTGAACATTTTTCAAATAAATGTATCAAAACATTACATAAATTTAAAAAAGTATTTACTATTGTGCAATATATGCATTTTTCATATGTAATATTATGCGATTAATTTGTTATCATCATTTTCGTGGATCTAGTTCATTCTCTTTACCAGAGAAGATATTTTGGGTTATAGTTTCATACTTGCACGCCATTAGTCGTGTATCTACTGTACGAATAACTTATTTCGTAGTCCGTAACGCTTGGCGGCATTTTGGTGACGATTTTCGCGGAATAACGCCAACTTGGCAACTTTTTTAAATGTCACCAAATTGATAAAAATGTAGCGCAATTGCTAAAATTGACACCAAATTGATAAAATTGACGCTAAATCAAAGAAAATGACGACTAATTGTGAAAAATTCTATATCATAGAAAGACTATAAAAATCTAATATTAGAATGACCTATATCTCCGTCTGTAACGCTTAGCGAAATATTTGATACGGAATTTGGCGGAATATCGCCAAGTTGGCAACTTTTTCTTTGTTGCTACATTGACAAAAATGTCGCCACCTTGATAAAATGTCACCAAATTGATAAAAATGACGCTTAATCAATAAAAATGACGACTAAGTGATAAAAATTCAATATCTTGGAAAGAATATAAGATTCGACAATAACCTATTTCTCTGTTCGTCTATAATTTTCGAAAAAAAAATTGCCTGGATATCTATGTTTCCAAACTGATATATATATATATATATATATGGTGTCCAGAAAGTTCTGGAACGGCGCAATATCTCGAGAAAAACACTTCGGATCCAAAAATAAAAAAAAAAACACGTATTCAATATTTTTAGAAAAGCTATACAATGATACCAAAATTGACCCCCCCTCCCTCCTTCTGGGGGAGGGCAACTTTGAAATCTTCAATGGGAACCCGCATTTTTTATTGCAGATTCTCCTGAAAAAATTACATAAATTTGCACTACGAGTTTGATTCAAGCATCCCGATCATGAGAGGAAAGGGGACTCATGTTAATCAAGCACTCCGAAGGGAACAGAAAACTACTATGTCCACATCGTTGTTCCTGAATAGTGGTAAAAGTAGTTTTGAACTGTTTTCTAAACTAGTTTTTTCTTAAGGCGACTCGGTACCCTTTGAACATTTTTTTTTGTTTAAGCACTTTATAATACTCTTTTTGCATATTATTAAATGATTTTTTTAAGGAAAATTATTTTATCAAGAAAAAAAACAATTCTGCTGATACAATTTGAAAAATTTAATTTTTTTTTTAAATTTAAATAATTTTTAAAACCTATCTTCTCCTACAATTTCTAACTTTTTGCAACCCTTTTTTATAAGGTTCTTTGAAGTGTCTTCTATAACTTTAAGGATCGGATTTTTGAAAAGTTATTTAATAGTTCGGGAGAAAAAAAATAAAATGTTGATACATATGTAAAAATTCAACAAAATATTGAGTTTTTTGTACATATCTATTTTTAAAAAAAAACTTTTAATTTTATTGCAAATCCGATCCTTAGTTTCATAAAATGCACAATACTGAACATCCAAATCAAGTCAATTGAGAAATATATATTTAAGTTTTAGCATTTTGAACATATTGATATATATTGAAAAAACACGAACTGAGAAAAAGCACTTTAAAGGTTTTAACTTTGAAAAATTATTCCAAATCCATTTTAAATTACTTTAAATGTTATTTTAAATTATTTATTATACACTTACCTTTAAAAATGTAGCTGTTTCATTGAATTTAACTATATTTATTTTATATAAGTGACCATTAGCCGAAACCTTAGTTGTCACACATTGAAAAGAAAATCGAGAAAAAATATAAATAAAAATTGATTTTACCAAATTCATTATTATTTTTACACCATGAAATACATTTGACTCATTTCATTAAGATATAGCTTAACTATAAATATGATGATATGCATATTATAAAAGAAATACAAGATTTGAAAATATATTCATATCATAAAAACACACAATATTTCGTAACCTTATGCATATCATTTCTGCATAACTACCATTACTTCTTAACTTTCTTTTAAAAATACCCTGCACTGTATGTTACACCTTCCTTCTTTTTAACAAATATGTCTCTTTTTAAAATTGCTTTTTTAACCAGTTTACGTGCAAGTTGATATTTTGCACTCCGTCGTTTTGGTCGAAACATTTTTTTTCGAAAATTGAGCGCAACACCGAGATTCATGGAGCACTTTCCTAAAGGTATACCTAAGGCATTCGGAGCTTCTTTTATGCAGCGCAGTGTACCTTTATTATATTCACACACAGCTGCCATTACACAGAGTTTTACACGTTTTTTATGTACAAATGTTTCTTTAGGACATTTTGCCCAAGGCACACTGTGCAAGCTTTCGTTTGCATTTTGCGTTCCACAGTTTATTCACGATATTAACGAACGAAAGCAGATCGGAAAAAGTAAACAAAGTTTTTTTAGCAATTAAAATTACGATTAAGCACTTTTATCTTCTTCCTGGTAGAAATATTTTATAAAACATGGAGTATTCAGTTGCAGATGCGATGTAAACATAGCGTAAACAGAGAAGAAGGCGTGGTATTTAAAGGGACACAGTTGCAGTCAAAAGCCATTTTAATATATTTATAGTTTTCGGATCTTCGCGAAAGTTTGTCAAGATATACTAGGGGTGTCAAAGTATATTTTAAGCAAAAAATTTGAAAATTGGTATTTTCGTCATTTTTCGCCAAATGAAGGGTACTGAGTCCGCTTAAATATTGAATACGGATTTTTTTTATTTTTCTGTCTGAAGTTTCCCGAGACATTCCCATTTTTAAACGTTTGTGCCCCCTTTCCGTTTTTCACGATTATAGCGGCGTTTGTTGGAGCAAAAATCGTAGGTCAAATGTATGTAATTTTTTCAGGAGAATCCAAATCTGCAATAAAATTGGGGGTTCCCGTTGAAGATTTCAAAGTTGCCCTCTCCCCCTCCCCCATGGAGGGGTCAATTTTGGTATCATTGGATAGCTTTCCTAGAAATATTGAATACGTGTTATATTTATTTTTTGATCACAAGTGTATTTCTCGAGATATTGCGCCGTTCCGGAACTTTCAGGACAGCCTGCATATATATATATACATATATATATATATTAATCTCTATATATGTTTGTAGTCTGGACTATGGAATGAAAACGCAGTAACTAACTATTGCCATTTCCGAAACAAGCATTTGTTTGGGTTAATTGAGGTTTAATGCTCAGACCTGAAGAGGAATCGAATCAGAATGTCTGAATGAGTTTCCAGATTAAGCCTAGTGCTGTATATTTCTTTTTTCGGCATGGTGGTTGCGTTTTAACTGTTTAGGTTGATTTATTACTTTAAATTTTTTGACATTAATTACTTGGTATTAGTTACTAATCCATTTTTCTAATATATATATATATATATATATATATATATATATGTATATATATATATATATATATATATATATATATATATATATATATATATATATACATTTAAAGTCACTGTTGGATTGTTAGACAGCACCCAGTTTAGTAAATTATTTGCCTTAATATTTGTGGTTCTACAGCATTAAGAATAAATTAGTACATTACCAGTAATTGCGCTCCTGATTTCGTGCATTAAACGATTTCCTAATCATTAATTTATTTTTACATTTTTATATTGAAAGTAAATCGTAAATTCCAAAAATACATATTAAAAGCATGTACTTTGTTTAAATAGCACTTGCGTCGAACAAAGCTCTTAAACTAATTGGAATGTGATTTTGCACTAAGTAATGCGAACAAATAAAGCATTAGCAGATATTTAAAATTAACCACAGTAACATTTGAATAAAGTGGCAAATATTTCACATGGTCAAAAAATATTATATTGGAATTCTTATCCGAAAAAAAAAGGTTAACTAATGTTTTGTTAATTTCTTTCTCAATCGCTCTTATGAACTAAAGACCGAAAAAAAAAAGAACTGTCTATACATTAAGTAAACCTCGTAAATGTAATCGTAAGCGAGTATATTCCGCCAGTTAAAAAATATATAAGATATTGATATATATATATATATATATATATATATATATATATATATATATATATATATAAGATTCATATGAAAAAAGGAATCATATGAATCTTGTATGTTTTCATATGAATCTTGTATGTTACTTTAGAGAGTGTGCTGCTTTGCGCCAACTTCTGAAGAATAATTGGATAACTGTGGAATTAATTTTAATTTTATATGTTTACTATGCTATATATATATACATATATATATATATATACATAAATATATATATTTATATATATATATATATATATATATATATATATATATATATATATATATATATATATATATAAATATATATATATATATATATATATATATATATATATATATATATATATATATAAATATATATATATATATATATATGTATAAATATATATATATATATATATATATATATATATATATATATATATATATATATATATATATATATATATATATATATATATATATATATATATATATAAATATATAAATATATATATATATATATATATATATATATATATATATATATATATATATATATATACATACATATATATATATATATAAATTGAACGATTTTAATCGAAAACTATGCATAAGCTACTGTATGTACAACAAAATCCATGTCTAGCATATCTGTTACAAATAAGTAACTATAGACCAAGACTAAGGATAAAAATAGAAGGTAACATATCACTACAATGGAAAGGGGGATGAGAATAATATTAGGATACAAAAATCCCAATTGAAAAGTATATATAAATATAAATAAAAAAATTAAAAAGAAAACACGGCAAAAAAGAGAAAAGGCAATATTAATTAGCTCAAGATAAAAGATTCAAACATTGAGAACAATCAATTGAAACTACACAAAAAAATGACTGTTAGTTCGAAATTGCATTCTCATCAAGACAGTTATACAATTCGAATTAAAATCGATAGAATAGCCAGTTTCTGACAATGGCGATAGTATTTAACTATAGACACCATTGGAACTGTATACTGGCTAGTGGAAGGAGAAAAAATAAACCAACTGAACTATAAATCAGACAAATAAAAATAAATAACCTCCTCGAACAGCAATATTAACTTACAGGCTCTGCTACCACGTGTAGGTTGAGCATGCGACTGAGCATTTCACCTTACTTCGTCAATGCGAGTATGCACCGGAATGAATACATTAGAAAGAATCATAATTTGTATGGAGACTTTCAAAAATAGTAATCAGTACATTGGACTCAGGACAAGTGGAAATTAGTCTTTCGAAAATAGTAAACAGTATTAGACTCAGACCAAGTGGTAAGTTAGGTGATAAGAATGGGTGAAATTCACAAAAATGAGTTATCCAATCAAAGATAAATTATTACGTGGCATATTTGAATTTATTAATAATATTATTTACAAATACATCCGGATATTGGTAATTTTGACAAATGCGTTTAAGATTATTGATGTGGAGAAAATGAAACTGAGGATCAGAAACTCGATGTATTCGAAATAGCTGGTTTAAAATGATGTTTCTAAACAATTGAATATAATTACAAGATTGATATGATAGCAGCTTTATGATAGTGAAGTTGTAAGAATCTTTTTTATCATATAGATTGGTGATTACATGATTATTAAGGGTATCTAAATTTAGGTCCAAAAAATTTACTGTTTGACTATCGCTAGGCTCATTAGGAATTAATTCTAGATTAGATGGGTAAAAATCAATATTAATTGGATAGGAATCATCAATGATAATACAAATTAATTCGTCAACATATCTATATATAATATATGAATTAGAGTTAAAATGACATTCATAATAATAAAGATATAAGTTAGCGAGAATACTACTACTACAGCCACCTTGTGGTACACTAGATGCTTGTAAATAAATGTTATCACCTTGGATAATATAATTGTTGTATAACACAAAGTGCAAGAGCATTGGGAAGTTTTTGACATTAAATGCAGCATTATTGGAAGATAGATAGTCATGATAAAGATAGATAATAACTTTATACAAATATTTAATGACAATATTATTAAATAGATCTTTAAAATCAAAGGTATGGAAACCAAGAATTTGTGGAAGCTTGCTAAGTTGATTATCAACATCAAAACTATTGTTCAAAATGAACAATCCTGAATTCCTGAATTTAAGAGATCCATTAATTCTATTTAAACAGTTAAGCAAGTACTTACTAGCTGTAGTGGTAAAGGCATTATGTCCACAAGTGACCGTTCTAAAACTGAGAGGTGATTTGTGGAATTTAGGAACCAAAGTAACTTTAGAAAATTTATAAAACTTACAATTAATATTTAACTGTGTATAAAATTTTAGCATTTTAGTTTTGATTTTGATAGACTGATTATTAATGGGTTTAAAAATTTGATTATTTTTTAAGTAATTCTGTAACAGAGAAATATAATATTTTTTACAAATAATGGCATAATTATTAGAAGCTTTATCTACATAATTTATGACAAAATGTTGTTGAAAACCCAGACCGTCCGACTCATCCAGTGGACTTGAGTAACTAATTGGACGGCCGGACAAAATGTTGTTGTAGTTCTTTAATAGCAGATAAGAGTTGTTTATAAGGATACCTAGGCTTCGTTAATTTAATGTTTATAATAACATTTTTAGGTAGATTCAAGGTAGTATACTTCCATATATGGAATGCTTCAATAGGAATGGAATGTGAACAAGGCATATGGAATGTGAATATATGGAATGTGAACAAGGAATATGGAATGTGAATATTTGGAATGTGAATGGAATGTGAATATATATATATATATATATATATATATATATATATATATATATATATATATAAATTCTACAAGGTCATAGAGATCTTGAGGAATCATCAAACAAAATTATTTTTCAGAACCTATGATTTTCAAGAACTATTTAAAAATATTGAACTCAAGGTATTATACCGAATACTGAACATGTTGTATGAAGAATTTGAAATGCAAAAATATATAGAAATAAACAAATATAGATCATTGATTAAGATAGTTATAGAAGAAAACTAACTATATAGTGGTTTGAATTTCTATAAGCATCCCCATAGGTGGGGGATGGTCGTCAATTTTGGCAAGACATCTATCTTGATCATTATGAAAAAATGTCCCATATTAACAATGAAATAATTTACCTATGTTACGTTGATGATTTGTTAATTGGTTACGAAAACGAAAGTTTTCAAATGAATTTTGAATTTTATAACTCCAATTTAATATTGGAAGAAAATCTTCCAACATAGAATAATGTCGTAAATTTTCTAGATCTCAGTTTTGATTTCGGCCATAATAAATTATCATTCAATATATATGATAAAAGAATTACTTATAATATTCCTACAACGGGAATCATACATTGGACAACTAATTTGCACTTGAATATATTTAGGAATGTATTTATTGGTGGTCTAGCGAGAACAAAGAGAATTGTAAGCAGTGACGTCACAAGATTGGAAAGTGACAAAAAATTCCTATAACAGGCATTCAGGCAAAGATATCCAATGCAATTTATGATACATTACATCAAGAATTACTACGGAAAAAATGAAAAAATATGGACTACATTTGTGGGAATATTTGAGGTCATTATGAATATTGATTATGCGTCTTTGAGAGTAATGACATCATAAACATCTAAACTGCTGAACATGTTTATTTTGATGTTATAAAAGGGGATGCAGAGGCATGGACTTAACTATCTCTGATGCTTGGACGTAATACTTTTTAATATCACTTTCCATTATAAAGGTCTTGTGATAATTATGATTATCACTCCGGAGGTTGGCTTCTGTCAGTGCTGGCTTCCAGAAGTGCAATGCCGCGGCATTTGAAACATGCATGTTGATAACTGGGGAGTAAGGTCACTATCCCTTACCGCCATTGTGTAAGCACTTTACTTTGCCTTCCTTCTTCATTTTTATTTTTGCATATTAACCCTTTATATATATTTAGTGTTTTATGCTGCTGTGCGCAAGAACACTAAAATTCATTTCATTCTTTATCTTTAGAAATCCATCTTTTATATATATATATATATATATATATATATATATATATATATATATATATATATATATATATATATATATATATACAAATATATATAAATATATATATATATATATATATATAAATATATATATACATATAAATAAATATATATATATATATATATATATATATATATATATATATATATATTATATATATATATATATATATATATATACATATATATATATATATATATAAATATATATATTTATTAGTATTAAATGCCAATAACATTTGCAAAATTCCAGCGTATAGCATGTTTTCGCTTTTGACAATTTAGTTAATCAATACGTAAGGTATTTCCATGGAAATCATTATAAGGATCTACTGATGTAACTCATAACTGAGGGTAATCCAGAATGGCTGGGTTTGATTCCGGCGTATTGTTAGCTTGATGTACAATTTAGTGTATTGTGCACAATTTGTCAGTGCCATTATGCTTTAACGCGAATGAAACCTGTCTATGCATTTTATTTGTTATCCTGAAATCGCAATTCATAGGTTCCTCGATATATTATACGTTGCTGAATATTAGTGTGACTATATACAGGATGTTTCAACATATCTTGCCTCGCTTTTCAAGGTTTGGCTGTTCGTTTCAAGCACATACATCCAATTTGATAGCTTGTTAATAATAAATGATAAATTATTTCATATATATATATATTTGTGTTGGGTGTTTTTTTCATGAAAATAAAGGGTCTAAATTTTTATTCGTTCACTTGCTCAAAAAAGGTCTAAAGAAAAACCCTGTACCATTAACAGCATTTTGTGAGTGTTTGTTTGTAAAAGAATTAGGAATTTATTCCTACAAATCTGGGTTCAGCTTCAAATAAAATTCGCATATACGCTCTTTGGAAAATCTGGTTTTAATTTTCAGTCAGCCCCTGCAACACAAGTCAGAATCGAGAAAACTTAATTCAAGTTTTTCAGTTTTAGCCTGTGTTGGTACTTTTTACGTTATTTCTATTGTAATTATCTTCAAGAATACTGCAGATAATTGCACACAGATTTTTTAGACTAGATGCTGTACAAAACAACTGTTTCTAACTGAAATTCTATATTAAAGAGACCGTATCACAATTTAGACTCCCAATTTTAATGAAATTACCACCCAAAAGTGCTATGAAAAAGTTTCACATTTGATTTTAATAAACATTCATATTGGAAGTATGTATCTGAAACTAATTGTCGATGCCAGATAAGCGAGGTCATCTAGGCTGTAACAGCCCCATATATTATAAGGCATGTTGTTTACTAACATAGGACATATATTTGTTAATCAAATGATTGATAGAGGATACATTGTTAGGAAAACTTTAATAAATTGATTACAGTTTCACCGAAACTTCAATGAACTATGAGTTAAATCGTAGATGAATGGGTTACAGAATTTTCCCATAGCTTTGACCCAGAGAATATAAAATAATGAAATGGGAACAAGGAAGGAATTACAATAACTCTGATAAGCTCATTTTTATGAAAATACTACCCCCCAAAAATATATGAAAGAATTTCGCATTTTATTCATATAAACTTTCAAATTGGAAGTACATGTCTAAATCAATTGTAGAAGTTAGAAAAGCACGAGGTTATCTAGGCTGAAACAATCTGTATAATATCGTAATATTTACAGAAATTTTGCTCACCAACATGAGACCAGCAGAACATATACTTGTCAATCTAATGATTGATAGAGGATAAAATGTCCGGAAAACCTTTATAAATTGATTAGAGTTTCACAGAAACCACAATGAACTGCGAGCTAAAACTTGTCAAATTCTAGATAAATGGGTAACAGAATTTTTCCAGAGCTTTGATCAAGAGAATATAGAATAATGACATGGATTGAAACAAGGAATTACAGTAACTTTGATAGAGTATACTCAAAAGCATCTTTCTATACCACAGCTTCTATGGTCGTAAATTTATAGTCACTTCTATCTTGGAAGGGATGCTTTTCTACTATGCACTAGTTAAAGGAAAATATTTATGTAAGAGCTTTGAAAAATATATAGGTTTTCATTTGGAAATTAACTTATATCCTAATAGCTATTGGAATAATAAATGAGCATTGCATATTGAGTATTGAGGATTTTTAAAAATTTGATAACTAGCTGAATTTCTTTGAAATATATCTTTGATGTACTAGAAATATTTCCATAATGAAAAAATATAATGTGGACAGCACATGACTTTGCTACATAATGCAATGACTTTACTTCATTTGCAGCAAAACAATGGTGTAATAGATCCACAGAGCAAAGATTTTGGCATTAAATTAACACCATACAAATCGAAATAGGCGCTTTTGGCAACTTATGAGTCCAAACAGACTGATTTACTACTCAAGAGCAAAATAGTCATCAAAATGCGATTATACTGTTAATGAATATATATTGAAATAAATAAATAAATGACTATTGGCGAATTCTTTGGTGTCAAAATACATAACTATTATATAAAGTGTTTAACTTCTCCAGTGAATGGAATAAATTTTATCCATCAGAATAATGTAAACAGACGTTAAGCATAATATTGCATATGGAAAGTTAACCTATTCTCTTCGATCCTGACAGTCCGACCTACCCGAAGGTGTAAAGTATAATAGGTTTGAATGACCGGGAAGTGCCACACAATTTGGACCGGGACCCATTGAAGGATGGGAAGAACCAGAGACTGCACCCTTCTTCCCCTATCACTAATGTCTCGGAAGGACTACGGACTCACATATTTAACGTGCTCGTACTCCGTGTGAACACGGGGGACAGTTTGGACAGAGCGTGGAATAGAACTCGAGTCATCCGAGTGCTATTCCCGTGCGCTAACCACTGGATCGTCTACCTCAAGTGAACCTATTGAATGATACTTACTATTTTTTATATATAATTTTTTGATGAACGTATTAAAAAAGCGCGCAATATCACAAGGACGGTTAAGACTAACGTTATAGATAAGATGTTACTTGCTTTCTAATAAAAATGACGTCTAAAATGTTTAGTTATTTAACAGTATTGAGAAGCCAGATTTTTTTCAAAAATTCACTTAAAAAGCGTGAATCACTTGTGTTAGCGTTCTAAATTCTGCGCCATTCGTTTTCCAATGAAAAAATACGCCGTAAATGATTATTTATTTATCGTTATTTCAGGTTCTGATTTTCTTTACGATTTTTTACAAAAATTTATTTGAGAAGAACATTTGGTAAAAATAATTAGTGGACTGAATCGTGATTAAATCATGATTTTTAATCCTGACTAATTTACAAGAAAGCCCCCATTTTACCGTCTTAGAATATCAAATTCTGTTTCTTTTAATGAGAAAGACATTTGCTGTGGACAGACACAGCACGTTTTTTCAATACATCGAAAACTATTTCACAGATAATTTAACACTCAAAAATATTAAGAAGTAAAAATACATTTTCTACATTTTCACCTGCATGTTTTTAAGAATCACTAACGCAGTAAAAATTATATAATCCCTATCCACGTACCCACTATGGTGACAACCATTAATTTAAACCGTGATTTCCTTTTAAATTTATAATCTGTTGCAAACAACGAATCGAATGTTCGATCCCGAATTCGGACATCAATCTGAGTTCACCGATTAATCTTCAGACCTTGAAAGAACTGAATATTCAAACCCCTTTTCATTTATGCTCGATTCTGGGTAACATTTGTTATCTGTCTATATCCAAATATGCATGACATACTTCTTATTCTTCAAATGTCAGTCACGTCTTTGAGATGGCTCTTTCCCCATCCTCACGAATATCGGGCGATGATGAATAGATACGGCGAAGCCACAACATGTCTCATACATTATATTTCAATTCTCTAACATTTACTCGAAGGTCGATTTGCATAATTTAGTAATTTTAAGAGACGTGTTATAAATGAGCTAGTTTGCATTTTAGCTGTCTCTTGAAATGTACACCATTGAGCAAAATATAATTAATTTAATAAGGTAGTTTGTGAAACATATGGCTGATTTAAAGTTATCGCTATGTATAATTGTCTAACGTGTCTAACGAGTTTTTGCCTTTTCAACCACGTTAGGTGCTATCGGTGACCAAGAATGCTGAATCTCTCCACACTTATAGTATTGATTATGGTACAAAATTTATCAGAGCCGGATATTCGATTTTTCCTTCCCCAGCAGCTGAGAAAAGGGGGGGGGGCATAGAAAATATTTCTTGAACCCCCAGCCAAAAGCCCCTCTTTTAACTTAGAAGACTGAATCTTTTATTACGAACCCTCGAGGAGAATTTAACCTAGTTGGATTTTCGATTTGCTACCCCAGGGCATTGAAAATGGGAAAAAGTCTTAAAAAGTATTTTAAGCCCATCCAGATGACCCCTGTTGACCTTAAGGACTAAATATTTGCACAATTTTAATATTAACATTTGGAAAGAACATAACTTAGTCAGATGATCGATCTTTCATTTTGAGGAGGAGATTATGTGCATTTTTTATATATGTCTTCCCAGACACTGTAGCAATAAGTACTCCGGTTGCTTAGAACACTGAATCTTTGTACACTTATAGTATCGACTACTGGATCAAACCAAACTGAGCCGGGATTTCAATTTTTCTTCCGAGGTGGTTAAAATGGGGAAGGGGGTATCTCAGAACCCTTCCGAAGTTCAACACCGATGCATAAAAGGCTGAAACTCGACTACATTGTAGAACTAACCGTGGTAGAACCTAACTGGGCTAATTTTCAATAAGGCAACTATTCTAGACGCTAAACACAATACATTGTTAAACAGTATAACATTTCGCTCTATATGGAAAAATCAGCTGACGCCGTTCCCAGTGTTTGACAAATTTCTCGTTCTTCGAGTTTTTCTGTATCATACCGCAAAAACTATAGCACACAAAAATATATAATTTATTTCACTTTTAGAGGAGAATACACTGGAGGAACATGCTGAAATAAACCGTTTTTCGATTTAAACTTTAGTTTAAGAAATATTTAAGATCGATGTTACAAATAGAATATTTGATCTGCTAGTTCGCGTCCTGTACAGACTAACATCTGAAATATAACGAATTTTTTCAGGAATGTACCTATATAATTAAATGTTTGCAAGACCTCGGTCTTTTTGAATTATTTGAAGGAAGCACACCTTAACGCTGAAATAAGTTGTTTATCGATTTAAACTTTAGTTTGGTTTACAACTAGGGAAGCGAGTTACTGGGTTTGAGAAGCGTAGCAAGCAAGAGGTGGAGCGCAATAGAATTTTACAAAATGCAGCTTAACATTTTAAAAGCTTTAGTTTCCCTGTCCTTGACAGACCTAAATTTTTTATCTTAAGCCTATCTAGTTATGCCTGTCTGCTTGACTACTTTACCTTAATGTTGAACTATAGTCTGTCTGCTTGACTAGTTGCAAATAATTGATCCAATCTGTCTATACACAGGGATCCTAGAAAAATACTCCAGCACAGTAATATCTTAATATTAGTAAATAAAGGTCCATGAGTGTACACATTAGGTTTATTATAGTAAGGTTACCACGTCCGATTGCCTGAAAGTGATTGCAAGGCTCCTAGCGGCTAATGCTCTAAGGTTTTAAAAAGGTTAGAATGACGGATTCGGCAAAAAACCAGATAAAAGAAAATTAATTATTACAAAGTTATATAGGATTGTCTAATTAGTATGAATCGACATCAGGTACGAAACGCGTATATGGAAGACAATAAATACCCAGCTAAAAGTCGTATAATTAGGGGAAGTAGCACGGTAAAGCCCGCAATGCTTGTCAAAATACGCGATATTCTTCATAAAATTCAAATTTGCATTAATGCTGACTGAGGATTATATTTTTCAGTCTCTATATTAGATTCTTAGGATTAGATTCTTGGGCAAGTGTTTTTCAACATTCTTGAAAGACAGCAATTCGTCAGTAACTGTATTGTGGAAAATAAATGCCTTCTGTAACAGTTTTTTTCTTTCTTCAATATCGAGTCATTAAACAAAGATCTGCAACTCTTGGATTTTTCGTTTATCTCGTTTTGTTGCCAAATTCGTTTTCCCAACTTTTGAAACTGTCAGCTAGGGGGCGCTACTATTACTTTTCTTCCATCCAGCAGTGTAATTTTACTATACATAGATCTTGTGTGTACATTCATGGACGATTAACTACAAACTTACTGGTGTGTCTAAGGAATTTCAAAGGAACCATGTTTATAAAATTAAAAGTATGTGTTTTTGTCTGTAAATTAACAATTTATGATGGATTTTTAAAAAATTGTAAGCTTTACGTCACTTCAGGTAACCCCGTCTATTTTCAAGATTTTAGCCCCAAGCATTGTCTATATATTAATAAAAAAGACAAAATAAAATATTTCATACAAATATCTTTGTGCAAATAATTTTTTTCCGATGCTTTATTTGAAGAAAATTATATCATGTTGCTCAGCAATGGAATTGCAATATTTTCAGTGTGTAAAATAATCAAATATACGTCATGTGATTTTCATCTAAATTATAGGACATAAGTATTAAAGAAATTTATAGTTGAAAAATTTTATGAATTAATATTAGTATTCTAATTTTGATTGTATATGAGTTATATCAGTTACTGATGTGTAATATAAGACAAATTAATCACACTTTCAATTTTTTAAACTAGGGTCTCCGCTTCTTGCTCGTTGCATTCGCCAACCCCATAACTCGTTTTTCAAGTCGGGAGGCTCGCATCCTATTCCCTAATGCTCTCTGAGCTCACTTTCCGATCATTTCGTACCGCCAGCTACGCAGGCGTAATACACCTGTTAGGAACCGTCTCTTGTTAATTGGCATTTATCAGTCCTAGACCTTGCTTCGCGAACTCTTAAAAGTGGGTATGAACACAAGGCCGCGTACATGTCCTATGCTCGCTGACGCTCGTAAAATCCCGGGGCTCCACCATACATTCGTTGTCGCTCCTTAAACGGAGCCCGCTGAATGCGTAACGCACCCATTGGGGTTTCGTCCTCTTATTTCCTCTTATTAACTGACGATCCCCAATTCCCTTAACTCGCTTCGGGAATAATTTCACTAAACAAATTCACAGTTTTCAACAATTTCACCTTAGCTCGCTATGCTAGTTAACCTCGGAACTCGAGTCCTGAGTTTGGGGGCATCGTCTCCTATTTCCAGACGCTCTTTAAGCCTGCATTGTGAACTCTTTTGTGCCGTCTGCTATTGAAAACGAATGTTTACTGTATTACGAACAACGGCAAAATTCCATAACTGTACGCTTTGCCATTTGTTCATAATATAGTGGCAAATCATCGTGTTACGTTTTCAATATAGAGATATTTACAACAATTAAACATATAATTGTTGAGCAATATAATAATAATATTTTAATGCTCATTATAACAATAGAACGCTATGTTTGTTCGTAACGTTCTGTTTGTTTGTAAGAATAAGCGATGAGATAACTGTCAACATTTCACATTGACCCAAGTGCACTAACTAACGAAATATTTATGTTTCGTTAGTTAGTGCACTTGGGTCAATGTAAATAATAAAAATAAATATATAAATAAATATATATAATAATAAAAAATATCCATAATCCATACTTTTAATAAATAATGGATTATGGATATTTTTTATTATTATATATATTTATATAAAAATAGTAATAATAATAAAATTATTATAAATCCATTATATATTAAATATCCATACTTTTAATATTTTTAATGCTTCAATAACTCAGTCCTTGGAGATTTTGTAACGTTTCTGCCAGAAACCAATCAAAAACAAGCTGGCAAGCTCTACGAATTGAATCTTCTCCTATAAAGAAGAAAAATTTAGAATTTAAAAGTGCATAAAAAATTGAATAACTTATTAACCACATTATAATTTAAAAAAAGGGCTACGTCATGCAAAAATGAAACTATGTAGATACATGCCAACAAATTTCGAGGTCTTGCTATTGCTAGTCTGACTAGGACGCAAACACGTAGCTTAAATAATCTTCCTTTGACTTTGATATAAAAATATTTCCTAAACTAAATTTTAAATCTGAAAACGTTTTATATCAATGTGTTCCCCCTTATCATTTCTCTAAAAATATACCAAATTTCATATGTTTGTATACATTAGATTTTGCAGTATGGGATAGAGAATCTCGACAAACGCGAAATTTGTCAAACAGCAGAGTCGGCTACTTTTTTTACTATAGAGAGATACCCTTTTATTTTTGGAAGGAGGAGGATTCATATATTTCCAAATGTGTGTAAAGGATTGTTAAAACGGAAATAAAATGATGCTGTAATTCTGCTGACTGTTTCAGAGGTTTGATTTTCGCGTATGTTGATTAAAGTTCATATTTTTCGTAAATTGGTTTACAAGAGGGTAGAAGATGTTTTAATTCTTCGGATTAAAACTCACAAATAATTTTATACAGCAAGAATATATCTAGATTTTTTTACTTCATTATTTTTGAAAGGTAATAAAATTATATATTTTAAAGCTATTATTTAAAGACCCTATAAAATCTGTTATATTAATGAATTAAATTAATGCAGTTAATTTGAAATTTATTAAAATAATTGCGAACAACGTCGGGTATATCTGCTAATCAGACATAAACAAGTAAGTTTAAATTACGCATTGTGTGATAACGCCACCTTTATATGTAAGAAAGTTTAATATCTGGTAACATGTGTTGTAAATAGTTGAAACTTACTTAATTTGTTCAGTAGTATAAATCATTTGAGACAAATAAAAATTTGCGACAAAATTATTCAAAACATATTTCTTAGGACCAAATACCCTTCGCGTGTCTCAAAACTCAAAGTGAAAGTTTTGCAAGAAAATTAAATATATATTCTTAACTGAGGTTTCCTCTTTTAATTTGCCCATGAAGATAAGTCCGTGAAGTAAGGATAGTGTAATGTTATAAATTATTCAGGTTTCTGTGGGTTTTAAGCACAAAACAAAAACGTGACATTTTACTCAAGCAATTAGTTATCCCAAACTTGAAACCTTCATTCACACTTTAATCACCTACTCTTTTTTTTATTCTGTCAATTCGCAAAAATTAACATTTCTTGACAAAACAATGAACTATTTGTAACAAACTATTAGTTTATTTTTATTATGCAAAGTCACATTCTGTATTTAGTGAAATACTTGTTTAAAATTTTCAGAAATAACGAGGGTAGCCATACATTTTGTTTTGACTGGAACATTCCCGCTTTGGGTGTTATGGCATGTTGTTATTTTGTAGCTGTAAGATAAAAAAGAAATCTACAAAATGAATTTCTTGCATTTAATCATAAACAATTAATTGTAAACTCATGTTCAAGGCATAGTAAGAACAAAAAGTACGTATCTTGTTATTGTAGGTGGTATTATTTTAAATGTGGCAATACAAATATAAATATATTATTTTGTTTTTAAGATTTAGGTTTTACATCATATAAATGTTCTACACAAGAACTCTGGCAACGTTTAATTACAAGATACCATCATGATGTGGCTTTCTGGAAGTATGGTAAACTTAACAATAACTTATATATATATATTTTACAAAAGAAAAATCATGAAACACAACGAAAAACAAAAACAAATAAAGGAGCTGTTTCGGGCGATTGGTTGTATATGGGAGTGTTTCCCGGGAATAAAAGCACGATTTAACCAGGTATAGGGGTCACAATCCCCCTATACATTACCGATACACCGTTTGCACTCCTTTATTTATTTATTTTTTTTGTGTTTCATGATATTCCTTGTACTTTTTTCCTAGATCTTTCTTTCGTAATATTTTTGAGATGTGTGTAAAGAGCTGCAAATCGAGCCTATACTCATTTCATCTTTTATATTGTTCTATGAATCGTAGTCTTTTATAAGATATATATATATATATATATATATATATATACGAGGGTCACACTCAAATTTTTGAGACAGGGGCAGATGATATGCGCTAGAAAAAATTATTGGCCGTACATTTAAATTTGAACTCTTTTATGTCTGCAGGCGATAATTTTTGACAACAATTACAATTTAGCTATCGTAGAATAAATTTTGAAGAAAAGAAAATGGAGTTGCTGCGAGAGGTTTATCGAGCTATGATTTTCTATGATTTTAAAGTGGGTCTAAATCAAGAAGAATGCCTTCAACGTCTACAATTAGCATATGGAAATATGGAAATAATGCTCCATCTCGTGCCACTGTATTCAGATGGTTTACAGAGTTTAGAAGAGGTTGAAATTCTCTGCTGGATGAAGAACACACAGAAAGACCTTTGTCAGATGTAGTCCCAGAAAATGTGTCGGCCATTCGAAAAATGTTAATCGACGATAATCGCTATATCTACTGAATGATATTGAAGGAACTTAACATTGGATCAGCAGCTATACATAAAATTATTCATGAAGAACTGCATATGAAAAAGTAGTTTTTCTTTGAGTCCTCCATAATTTAACAGAACACAAAAAAGCGGAGCGTGACAGAATCAGTAAAGAAACCCTAAAATTACTTAATGATGGTAGGCACTGCATTATTTCTAAAATCATAACTGGTGATGAAAAGTACATACCGTTTTTTGTCGCTCCAACACGTCAAGGAGGCAAAGTATGGGTCTTTGAAGATGACCCCAAACCAACAATTGTGAAAAGACAAAGAGCAATGAAAAAATTAATGTATGTCGTGTTTTACAGAACTACAGGTCTGATCAAAGTCATAAAGCTAGAGGGACAGACGACAGTTACAGCTGGTATACCACTAAGTGTCTTCCAGAAATTCTTCAGGAAGTGAGTGTTAGGGGACTCATGCTTCACCATGACATAGCATCCTCTCATTCAGAAAGAATGACAGTCGAATTTCTTTAACAAAAAATATCAATGTGATATAACATCCACCCTATTCTCCTGATCTTGCTATGTGTGTTGATTGGCTATTTTTTAATCTAAAAAAAAATTATGTGGGCGTCCTATTCATTCATGAGATTGATGAAGCTATAAAAGTATATTTTTCATCGATTCCAAGAAATGGATGGATTGAAGCACTTAATCTATGAAAAATTCGCCTACAAATGTGCATTGATGTTGGAGAGGAGTACTTTGAACACTTCTAAGAGTTGGTAAGTTTAACTTTTAGAACTTAGCGGAAAATTTTAGTGTGAGCCTCGTATAATTATTGTTCTTTGTCCACACCTACAGCTCGATAATATGATAAAAGCTGCTTGAGTGTAAAGTAGCCTTGCTTTTAAAATACTTTGAAATACATATTCTGTTTTATAAACTTAAGAAAGACCTGTTAGTAAATATTTCCTGACTCAACTCTATATATGAATCGTAACATAAAGTTGCAAAATTCAGCTGCTCTATCATTTTTTCTTTCTATTAGTCATGTTTCCAGGCACACTACTTGTAATTTTAAAGCAAAAAAATATAGTAGATGAATGTTATGCATGAAATACGGCATCTATGTTTCCTGGTAATTTATGGACGTACCCAATTTAATTGAGTGCATTGTAATAAATTCCGTCTAGTTCGTTGCAAATTTTACTTATATTAAAATGCTCCCGTATCAAATGCATCCACAACATGACTTATTCTATTTTAAAGATATAATTTTAAAATTTGAGTAAATCAAAAAATGTGCTAGAAAGGATAATTTTATTATTTGTGAATTATCATTAAGTTATACATTACTGTCTTGTTTCCTATAATTTATTGTATTGTTTCTTAATTATTTTTAATTTAAATCAGTACACGAGATAAAGAAAATATCAGTAATTTAAATCAGTACGAGATACATCATAAAGAATTTTAATGAGTGCTATAAATATCTTTCAAAAACATAATTGTTATATAATAGAATTTATGGATGAAAAAAATTACTTATAGTAAATATTATGTACAATTTACTGGTTTACGTGAATAAACCAATATATGAGGAACGTATTATGCATTGATTTTGTAAAGATAACATTATCTTGCAAATTTTTTATCTTGTATGTTGTTAGAATATTTGGCTGCAATAATATTATAATTTTGTATTATATTTTTACCTTGAAAATTTCCGATTTAATTTTTCATACGGCCATCATATAGATCCTTCAGATAAAATTGCATTCTAATGAAAATAAAAACATACGAGATTAATATAAGATGGATAAAATTAAAAAAGTTTTAATATCATATTTAAAAGCGGATTCTTTAAAACAGCCAGCTGATATACCAGAGTTAAACCGTGCAAAATCTAATAGCTTTTTAAATCATAATGTTCTTTCAAAAATTCTGGTTACATATTTTATTCTACAATAAAAAAATGTATTGGAACGTCTGTCTTTGATATTAAAATTATTTTCACATGAATATCTGAAAAATTAGACATTATAAACGAATTTACAAAAAATATGCCAACAAAAAGATGCTAAAAATATCATAAATATCCCGTATCATTTTTATCACCTTGCAACAACCAATTAAACAAAATCTGCAACATGCAAATTTAAATGTATTTAACTATAATACAACAGATGACTTAAGTAGTTGAAACTATCCGCCACTCTCGTAAACTTCTCCAGGGTCGAGTCACATTATTGTGACCATCTCCTACTTTTGACGTCAACAGCGCGTAGCCATTGAAAAAAGACGCGTGTAGTGAGCTGGCTTGGTGGGTATATAAGGTGTGGTATAGGCATTCTGAGAGCATATCACTCGTTGCTGTCGTAGCTAAAAGAGTGATTTATGAAATTTAGAAAAATAGATGATTATCTGGTTTCGGGCCAAGAGTGACAGTATTTTGGAAATATCGCAGTTTGTGAACTTTTTACTTGCTTCTGTGGTTAAATATTATTGTCAATGGAGAAATGGCCCTATTGCGAATAAGCGATGTGGAAATTGCGGAACACCACGCGTCATTGATGGGAGATGTGAACGTCGACTCCGAAGGTTCGTGAAGGGCGATCACTGAGCTACTGTGGAGCAACTCACTGGCGGAATGAACCAAAAGTTGCTGAAAATGTGTCTCAAACGATAGCTCAGCGAATCATGCTGCGTATGAGCCTCCAAAGCAGACGGATGTCCACTGTATATATACTAAAGAAGGTGCATCGGCGGAAAATGCTTACATTTGCAAGGAAGTATCGGGATTGGACCTCTATTAATTGGCAAAGATTACCTTCTCCGATAAGCCACGTTTTCAGCTTCCTCAAACGGATGGACGTTGGCGTATAATGTGTGAAAGATGGGATAATAAACACTCATCAACCATATTGCTGGAAGATCACAAAACGGTGAGGACGGCGTTATGGTCTGGGAAATGTTTTCGTGGCATTCTCTGGGTCCATTCATACCTGTTGAAGGCATTATGAACTAAATATATTATCCATTCATCCTTGCAGACCAGACGCACCCATATATGCTGATTGTCTTCCCCGTGGCGGATGGGATCTACCATCACGACAATGCGACGTATCACACAGCGAAAACTGTTCGACAGTGGGAGGAGGAGCACAATGGATACTTCAGAGTACTTTCCTGGTCGCTTAACTCCCCAGATTTAAATTCTATTGTGCATCTGTGGGACCACCTCGATTGGGTAGTTCACTCTATGGATTCTCCAGCACTTACCCTCCAGCAGCTGTCAGATGCACTGCAATCAGCATTGGCTTCACATACCTGTAAACACCTTGCATCACCTTAATGAGATATTCCGCCCCCATCTAGCTGCTGCACACGGTGGTTACTCCGGATATTTGCTGGTAGTCACAATAATGTAACTCTATTGCGTATTATCTAATGCAAATATTTTAAAATACATTAAATACCATACGGCTTTTAAACTCAATGATCCGATATATTCTTTATTACTCAGATATGATGAAAACAAATTAATATCGCAAGCTTTTAATATAACTCCTGTTATACAATTTTTACAGCATAAACATTTTTTCGCCAACAAAACACATATTTTACTTTTCTACAAATAAAATTTTAGCAAAAATATCAGTGTTATTTCTATAGAACTTTTTGAAGCAAGGCGAGTTCTTATCGTGGCTTCTTAACACCTACTCAAATCTTATTATGTTCGAAATTACTATTCGAATAAAATTTGTGCATATCTGGAACTCATCCTATTTTAATGCATAACGAAGCCCGAATTTAAAATTACGAATTACATAAAATTACGAATTACATAATTACATAGATTACTATTACACACATAGAATCTATTACACACATAGATATCTATTACAAACAGAGATATCTGTTACACACAGAGATATTTGAGGTCAAAGTTTCGATAATGTTAAGTCTAAGGAGAAAAATTCATTTTAAAATTTTCACGCGTTAAGCAAAAATTTTCTATTTGTTTGGTATCTCTCGTACCATTGTACAAGTTATTAATGCACAAGACTGTATTTTAAATCTTTAATATTTTGAATTTTATACTATCATGAAATGAACGTCTCAGATATTAAACATGTGGCTACGTGTCAATTTCAGGTCGCGAGATACGGACATACTATTTTATTGTTCTTATTTATAACTCGACAAATTATATACCTAGTAACTAAAACTGTGACAAGTAAAATGTGACCGTGGTACAAGCATTCAAATGAAAAATAATAATTATAAATTAAAAACTGCATCCAAAACTGTGGGTTTGTTTATATCACTTTCAATTTTATATACTATATAAACGGTGTCTTTCGATCACCTGCCTTTTGGTGATAAATTTTAAGAAATATTTATAGCGGAATCACTTGTACCCTAGTGAAAAAATACATAGTTCAACGTTGGCTTAGAGAATCATACCAAATCATTATATGCTATGCCGTGTCAACATAACCAGTTCTAATCATAAATTTTGACAGGCAAATATTACATTTATAATATTTTATTTTGTTCATTGAATCTACCGAGAAACTTTATTTAAAGCATTTCTACAAAATGCAGTAAAATTGTGTGTTTAAAATATGTTGAAATTAATATTATTAAATTCACTTTAATAACTAGTACGAATATCTATCGATAAATTGAATTACAGGAGAGTAAAAATTTGCTGAAAAAGAAAGAATAGTTTTAAAATTATATTATATACTTCTCTGAAGAGTTCAAATAATGAGAAAGGATTAGATTACTCGCTTTCTAGAGCTTCAAAAAATGTGTGACGATGCGTTCTAAAAAACTTTTAGGAAACAGCCATCTTCTTTTTTCAACATTATCCGTATAACGGTAATACTTTTTAGAGGTAACATTAATCCAGAAATAGAGAGCGTCTTACGTCTCAGTTAAAATCAGTTTAGAACAGCTTTGCTCTCACTCTGGCAGATACAACATTATTTTCAGAAACTTTAACTGAGTTACTTCTTTTTATTTCCTGGTTCTATTTTATACTTTTGAAGGATTTTCTAGCTTTTTTTCAGAAATGTGAAAAAATTAAGTATTTTATCACTCGCTTTAACGAAAGATATCTTACTTACTTTTATTTTGGTGAAAAAAACATACATATTGTACTGTATAGTATTTTTTTAAAACAGACACAATGGTAGTAACGAATTTTACAGTTGAAAAGTCAATGAATTTATATTTACATTTAAAACACTTAAATGAGTTATTACAAGAAAACATTTCATTCTTTTTTCACTGAATTCCTTATTTTAGTATGACAAGTGTACTATGAATCGCCAGCGCGGAATACCTGGTAAATGCAATGGCAGTAAAACATTTGCTTTGTACTACAATTTTGTGGAGATTGAAGTAATCAGTTATATGAGCTCCGACTACGTGAAGCTGCAATTACCAATTTCCTTATTTTGGGGGGAGTATGAAATCCTTACTCCTCTTATGGCATTGCAATCTATTGTAGACCTCAACCGGTCTAGGATTGCACCTTCATCGTTCAACATCCAGAGCGACTGTCTGCTAGCTTTGGACTCCAAAGGTCTAATTTGCCTTTACAAAGCAGTCCATTATAGAGATGAGAGAGTCTCAACCCGAGCTCGAAAATCCTGGCTCGAATCAGGCTCATGTTCTATTGTACTATATAAGTTCTATCCCGGATCGGGTGGAATCCCAAGTATTAAAAAATATTGATTAAAATTTTAAAATCAAAGCTAATCACAATATATTTAATTACTAAAATGCTACTGCTAATATGTGTCTGAAATCTTATTTGGAGTTAAACGCATGGTAATAGGTCCTATCGTTATTGCATAGTAAAATATGACATTTTTGTTTATTATTGACTACACCACTTCATCCGTTAAATATGTCAGACTGAATGTTTGAACATAATAGAATCGATTTAATCGGTTGGTGAATAACAGGGGTAAACAATTAAACTATAAAGAAGAGCTCAAAAATGGCACCAAGAGTCTCAGACGTTGTCCGCTGCAGACAGTTGATAAAAGGAGTTTATTTGGTGAGAATTAGGACCAGAGGAGTGAAGATTCTTTATATATTTTATCTCTACTTCGGCGTTTTATTGCTCTGTTTAAATAACTTTTGTACTGCTTATACTCGGATCTCTGTGGTACAATGTTCGAAGGCTGCTAGACTATTGTTTGTTGAATGTGTATGATCGTCTAACGTAGCGTGTAATAATTCTATTTGTAAATCTCTTTTATTGAAAAACACTGCAAAACTAGGAATGAAATACGTATTTCAGAAAATGATTTATATCGAAACATAGACTAACTACTTACAAAATATCGAGTGGAGAGAAGAAAATGTTAATATTAACGTTGCTACTGCGAACTACAAAAAACCATATTAGCACTATTTTAATGTCATTATATGGTTTTAATTAGACTATTTCTGTACCTTCAATTTATGTTATTCCAAAGCGTCAGCGCTCAAATTAATTGCGTATGCATTTTCCGTGCTTGATATCTAAACTTAATCGCCCATTTCTGCAATTGCATATTTCTGAAAATTAATAGTAACAATTAAATGGAAAAGTAAAAAATTTATTTCGTCTTCGGGAGGACATGGGCTCTATTTTATGTTGAGCAGTTCGGGCTCGGGTGAGCTCGGGCTCTTTAAATTGAGCCCCAACTAATCTATAGTGTCAAATCATCTTGTGAGGTCTTTTTCCACTCCTAAATCTCTCTAATTTAGAAAAGTCCACCTGTAATGGGATTTGTGTCTTGGGATCTCCGTAAGTGCCCCAGCCACCTTATTCTACTAGTCTTTCTAATCCTAATGATATACGACCTTTTATTGAGCTTGTACAGCTCATGGTTAAAACGTATGCGTTTTAAAACACCCCATTTTTAAACAAGGGGACAAAGATTTTTCAGAAGATTCTGTTCTCGTATATTTCTTATCCAGGATTCACTGCCACATAAAATGATAGGTTAACAAATAGTTTATATACTTTTAGATTGGTTTTAATATAGGTTTGATGCGATCTGAGTATGAAATCCTACTATACTGTCATGTATTATCTGATTGACAGTTTTGCTATCTGGGCAACATTTCCACCTGACTACTCTCATTTAGTCATAAATATTAGCATCTTATAATGGCACAGCTAACGTCGAATTGCCGCCATTTTTGTGTTTTGTTAATCTCATAAATTTTAGCATAATGTGACATACAGAATCCATGTCCCAAATTTAGAAAATATCTGCACATTACAATTAGTAGTTGATACGCCTCTTAACAAAATTTAATAACTATACGATCCCCAAACAAAACATAGTTACTGCAGAACCATTCTTAATAAAACTTAGAGGTTGTCTTTTATACACAGTAGAAACTGTCCCTTCCACATGTCTATATTTGGAAACGTTCTATTTAAGACATCACACTATTAAATAACGATCCTCTTATTTGCGTGAATAGTCATCACGTCTTATTAAGATGCTGTTATATTTTATGAAGAATTCAGGAAGTCTATAGTAATTTATAATATTCATTGAAGGTGGGTGTGTAGTTCACACGTGTTGTAGGAAAACAGAGAATTGGCCATGTAAAAAAATTGGAATTAAGGAAAAAATGATATCTTCAAAAATTTAAACATCCCGTCTTTTGACAGGATTTATATCTGTAGTTTACTGATGAAAAAATGTGTGCCATACTATTGTTTTTGCGAAAATGTTAAGTTTATCTCAGGATCTATTGTAGATCGAACACTGATAACGATTGATTTGAAATCAGCGTGGAGTTTCAAAAGATAATAAGGGGGGGAGGGGTCACTAAGTATTTTGATTTCCAGTTCATTTTATATTTCCGGTTCAAATATTTTTCTACTTAAAGCATTAATTTTTCAATAAGGGTATAGCTTATAGAAATAGCTTAGATAGTAACCACTCCAGATTCAGCATTCAATTCTGAAGAAAGTGAGGTAATTCACTAAGAATTTCCATTTCCCGTTTCTTCGCTATTACCCACCTATTTTATTTTTAGCTCGAATTCTGTAAAAGAATATTAATTAACATACTACTAAATAGATTGCACCATTTTAACTTTAACAAAAAATATATTTATTAACAACATGGATCAATTAATAACTCAATTACAACAATTATTACCATTAATTGCGCAGGAGCGAGAAGTGAGAGACCATTAAAATGTAGTTATTAAAAGGTTCAATGACCTCCATATAATAGTAGTGAAGCACATACCTGCTGATTGCATTTAGACGATAATACACAGCTCGTATAGTCGTACGTGTTCCATCAGTGTACGCCGTGCAATACAAACTCGCAGTGTGGTATGCCGTTTAGTACGGTAGTCGCTCACTGCACACAAGACATTTTCCGTATTCTGGTTGCACTGCGACTCTTGTCTATTCCAACTCTCGACTTCCATTCTGGAACTCTCCAACTACGTCTGCTGATATTCTATCTTACTTCATCTCTGCTATTCGATATATCTGTTTTTTCGCGTGGAAGTTGTTTAATATCTTCTCTTGGTTGCCGCCTCTTTTTGCCTGAGATCTGACACGCCTTTTTGGCTCTGATTGTCCGACTTTGGACACTGGGCCCAGATATCTTCCACAATTGGTTATTCTTTCAACCACTCTCGTGGCCTCAACTTATCCTTAGAGTCCTTCGGCCCACCTGTCTTGACGCACCTAAATTTATGGTTTCAGCTGACCTCTCGGTCAGGGTGTTGTTAACACTGGCGTCATTGAGACTGAAGGTATTGTCTATCGTTTCAGACACAATAAATAACGCACATAAAACTGTCTCACAATAAACTGGTGTGAGATCTATTTCTGGTCTCACACTTACGATTTGACATTATCTATGTGCACTGATGACTGATATGAACTCAGCATTAAATTCTGAAAAATATGGGGAGTTAACTAATAAATGAATTAAATAATTTATTTGCAACATCTATCTTTTTAAAGGCTTTGCAACATCTATCGCTTTAAAGGCTCAGATTTTAAACATATGCACATTCTTTTATTTCTATGTGCAGAGTTATTTCCATGAAATAACTGAAACCAAAGTAAGATTTCCTTGAATCTTGCATATATTATCAGCATTGAGTTATGTGAAACTCATTGCAAGGCGCGGCAATGACATGGCTATACACTGGGTCGCAAAGGGTGCAGGGAGGTGTCGCTTGATAGGGCAAGCATTATAGCTCTTTGAGACCACGTTATATTCCCTCTATGAGCTACTCATATGTTAATGTTAATAACTACCTGATCAAATGAGCTTTCTTTTAGCTGAATGTTAAAGAATCAGCTGGTAACTGCTGAAAATATTCGATAATAAAAAATGTGTTGTAAACTTGAACACTTGATGATTGATTTTTACAGATAGATTCGTACAACTTCCAAGGAAGATTTTACCATTCAAACTACTTATGAATTTTTACACAATAGATAGCCCGGCCGTCCAAATAGTTGCTCCTAGTCCTTTGGACGAGTCGGACGGTCTGGGTCTTCAACACAATAGATAGTATTGTCGGATCTTCTCCATTTAGAAATTGTTCCAATAAATATTAAATTAAAATAGGAAATTTTGTTTTTCTGGTGTCGTTACATGCATACATAAAATATGGTTTCGATTCAAATATTACAATATTTTAAATTATCTAAAACTTTGTACAGGCCAAATATGTTATGTAATAAAAATAACAATACCGGAAAGATATCTGTATAAGACAAAATGTAACTATATTTTTACAAAAAATATTTCTGTTATACTGTGAAAAAATATTTTGATACATTTTTTTGCGAGAAGTGAAAATTAAAAGCTGTACTATCAGTTTGCAAATAAGTAGCAATAGGAAATAATATTGTTAAATGTAAGCATTGAAAATTACCATCATAAAACTTAGCAAAGTAAATACATTTATATTAACGACTTTATGCATATTTCAGCAATAAATATTTGGAAAAGAACATTCAAATTTATAATAAACACAATTTGTTTTAGTTAACACATTGTGAAACATTATTGGATCATATATTGATCATTATTGCAAAATATGCAAATATATGCTTTTGTTTTCACTAAAAGAATAAAATATTTGAAACTTCCTCTTTGTTTCAATGATTCTGTTAATGAGGCGGTGGGAATCAATTTCTCTTAAAATTATGTTACCTTTATTTTTTGAATAATTTTCGCATTTCGGGATTTGGCATATTAGTAAGAATATTGAACATATTTAACGAAGTTGTAAATACTTGTTACACAAATATTCATTCAGTTATATTACAATGTTTTCATCAAGAAGGATTGTTGTATGAATATATTTAAAGGAGGTCTGTTACAAAATACATATTTTAGATGAAATGGATAAAATGCTTCATATGTCGATAATTTCTAACGCCTAGTCTAACATCACACGGTTTAGTCGTAGGTTTCGTTATGGGGGCTGAACCAAACATGCTCACAGTTGATGTTTAAGAAGCTTGAATCTGTAAATTAAACGGTAGCTTGGTTTCTTGACTATAAGGCACATTCAGTAGATACTGTTTCAATGTATTTCAAACTGAGGCACACAAAAAAAAGGAACTTAAACTTTAAAGTTATAATTACATTTATTTATTATTACTACGTTGTGTTCGCAATAACCCTCCAATTATTTACTTTTCTTGAGTCCTGTAAAAGAATTATTAATTATTATAATACTCAATGGATCACACCATTTAAACTTTAACAATAAAACATTTATTGACTACATAAACACTTATTAATTCATTCCACAATTAATTATTAATTTTGGCGGTGGCACATGTGAGGCTAGTATGAATAAAACTACTTAACATGTATCTATGACCTTTGAGTATTGATGAACACATACCTTCAAGGATGTCTTGGACTATGATCATATATCAAAATCCTGGCATCAGTAATTCGTACTCGCCATAACTCGCGGTGTGTAGGTCCTTCCCGTATTCTGATTGCACTCGCGCATCAATAGATCTCGCCATTATTTTGGAACATGTACGGAACACTCTACAAGTCTGTATTCACCAATTCAAGTCATCGTATTCAAAGTCATCTCTAAGTCATATTGCCGCCTGAGTATTAGCATAAGTGTCGTGCACACATCTACTCAAGTCATGACCAAGTTAACTGCTCAGTCTCGACTAGTGTTCTTGTTAGGTAACAGGTTGTGGTTCTCATTTTCTCGGGGTGTCATTTCCCCCCTTGCTTTCATTTGTAGCATTGAGTGACTCAATAAGCACCCTTTTTCATTGGATAATCTTTATCCAATGGCATGGTTCACATCCTCGTAAGGGCCCGCTCGGCCCCTCCTTGTCTTGGCGCCCCTAAATTTATGATTTTGAGACCTTTTGGGTTCACGTGTTGTAAAACTCGGCGCCATCCAGACTGGCAGTATTGTTTGCCGTTTTGGACATAATAAATTACACATATAAACTTGTCTCATCAAAATGTGAGATCTATTTCTGGTCTCACACAAACCATTTCCACCAAATTAACAATTAAAAATTTTACTAGTGTCTGTTAAAGCGATTGCACACATGGGGAGAGTTAAAGGCGTACTCCGTACTCAACTTTATGATAAATATTAATTTTTATTAAAGAACCGGCGTTCCCAGAGACATGGAAACCCCTGGAAACAATTCGCGTGATGTTATGCTCTTCGGAAAGATAATTGAATCATTGGTTTCCTTTGGGAGATGTAGCTTTCTTGAAGACCTTTGCATTTGAGCTTATCATTTTATTGTGGCCGTTTTATGTAATGTTATCTATGGTAACATTTTAAATTCATTAGAGTGATCCAATTCGACACTTATACCAGATTGTTCTCTTTTATTATTCAAATATTTATGGACTGCCCCATCGAAAAAACCTAAATTCAGAAGTACGATTAATATTTCATCAAATTGATTATGTTGAAGATTTTGATCTCGACATAAAACAGTTCAGCATTTGAAAACGTAGCATCTGACTGGGTTTATAAAGTCAATAAAATTTTGAATATTTTAAAGCATCAGAGGGTTATATATCTTTATTAATTTAATGTTTAAACTATGCATGCATAATTAAGCATATTTCTCTGTTTGCTCTTTTTTACCACAAGAAAAATTATGAACAAATCTTGTAAGTACACATTACTTTTATTTCAGGCATCACTGTTCTTACATTTCCATGTGATAAATATTCCAATGGTTTAATAAATTTAAAAGTATGGAAGCAATCAGATTATTCCTATTTCCTCATAGAGATTTGCACTTGCATCAAATATGTAATATACAGATTGTATTTAACCATTGAAATTACATTAAAATATTGCAATCTGTGATCATGCAGATCTTTATATATCAACCACACATATATGATATTAAATTGAATCCAATAAATAAACACAGAAAAAATAAATACTACGTTTGAGAGGTTGATATATCATTGCAATGCTTCATTTACCATATTTGTATAATTTCACGGAGCATGTTTATTTGACTTAATTATTTTTAATGCTATGTTAACTTCAGACACCGACCAGTAAATTAAAAACCTGAGAATATGTATGCAAATGTAGGTCACAGGCGGATGTATGCAAATTGCGTTGGTTATGAGAGGTACACATGATCGTAACACCGCTATAAAAATGCTGTCGGTGTGTGTTCCGAGAGAAGTGGAGCAAAGGGGGAAAATGACAAATCAGTCACCGTTTGTAAAATGTCTTATTGTGTTGGACCGTTTGGCAGGAGCAAGGATTGCCAGAACAGAGCAAATCAAGGGGCTTCTCAAAAGGTGAGATATCTAAAGTATATAATAGTTGAAAACAGAACCCCCTGACGTTGGTTAAAAGGCGGAAATGTGGATCGAAAACCATCAATCGAGCCCATGATTGGTGGCATCTCAGGTGGTTTGTACGGCAGAACAGAGTATCTACTGTGCAGAAAATTACGGAAGACTTCATTGAAGGCTCGTTCCAACCGACCGCGATCCAAACAATGTTCAAGGAATTGAAGCGGATCTTCTGTAGCCAGTCGCATGACTGAGAGGACACCCCTCATTTTAGCAAATAATATGAAAATTCGTTTACAGTGGTGCCGGGAATGGCGTCATTGGACATTCGATGATTGGAAGAAGGTTATGTAGTCGGAGAAATCACGTTGTGTTTTATACCGACGGCAGGCGGATTGTGAGGCGAGAGCCCCATGAAGTCATAAACTCCTCCCTCCTGCCTTGGTCGCACGGTTCAAGTTTGTGGTGGGGGGTATCGTGGTGTGGGGCATACTCTGCTGGTTTGGTACTGATCCGCTGGTGTTTCCGGAAGGTCGGGTGTTATTCATGGAGGACTTGAATATTCTTGCCGATCACGATCACCATGTAATGTTACATTTTTACCCTACATGCGACGGGTATTTCATAGACGATAATGTTACCATCCATCAAGCAGGAAACGCGCAACAGTGATTAACAAGTCATGACGTTTGAAACATGTTGAAATAAGACATACGACTACAACCTCCTCTGCCATCAATTGTACAGGATCTTGCGATCTTATTTTCCTACGCCTGCTATTTTCTGCACTTAAATGCATTCCATCGCATTGTAGAATCCGTACCTACCCGCATACATGCTTAAATTCGGGCAAAAGACTGTTCAGTAAAATATTGAACCTGGTTTTCTAATTCACTAGCCAGTGTGTATAGTCAACTTGCACGTATGTCTGGCGTGCTAGAGACATAAGATGCAAATCTCTGATTAAATTTACATCGGAACTTACAGCGAATTTCTGAAAACAAACTTTGCTTTAACGCTATGCCAGCTTGAAACAATAAAAGGTCGTTGTGTGAGCATAATATGCCCTAAATACGCCTTCGCTAGTAGCACGGGTGTAATACGTCTTTAACACGCTCAGGACGTATCGGTTGCTTTGCGACCACTACGCAACGCCAGCTGTGCATGAATAATATACCTTAAATAAATGCACGTGACACAGGTAATCTGAGTACGTGGTCGTGGTTAGCTCAAGTTAAAAGTATAATCTTTAAAGCAAATCTATAGCATAATTTGAAGATGGGACATGATCAAATTAGCGAAATATCTGAAACTGTGGGGGATAATCAATAAAAAATATAGGCCCAAACTATCTGTAACCTATTTAATTTTACTTATTTTAAAAATACGGATATTAAACTTGCATAAAATAATACTACTGTCTCAAAAATGAATGAAAATACTTGCAATCATAAAATAAAGAAACATAGTATATTTCGCAAAGAAGGTAAAATTAATGCAGAAATCGAACCAAATTAGCGCCCAAGTATCCAAAGTATTAACAAAGTATATAAGAAGGAAACTCTCAATACAAGTTTTTAACTTGAATATCTCTTGCCCCACTTGATGAATTTTGATGAAAAATTTACTGGTAATAAGGCTGATTCCATAAAATATTCTGACGTAAGTTTTACCATATTACAGCGATGTACGAAATAACGAAAATTAAAAACCCGTTTCAATCTGTGTGTCTTATATGACTGCTTTGACATTTATGACTGATTTGATATACCAACATTTCTGAACTGTTGCTTTGGGTACTTATTTCAAGTAGAAATTAATATCGCATGATACGTGTAACGTTAATGAGCCTTTCAAATCATTCAATAGGAACTGAAATTTAAGCTGGCCAGTCAATCGCAACGGTTTAAATAGGTCTTACAAAACTGATGAATTGGGACTTTCGCTTTCAACTGAATCAATAGTTTGGAAACTTAAATGAATCTAAAATTTAAAATAATAACTTTTATTAAAAATATATACATAAAAGAATATAATGCGATAAAATAATATGAAATATGTCTAGCATATTACTTTCCCTACGAAATAAGATATTTCGGTGAGAAAACAATAACACAAAAATGTTGATGTTGGCAGGTTTTGCTGGTTTTAAGTTTTTACTGTCTCTACATAATGCAATAACTTTATACCTTTCACAACTAATATTAATAGTGTAATATAGCCACAGTGCAATGTTTTTGAGATTACATTGACATCCCGTAAATTGAAATTGGGGCATTTGGCAACATTTGTTAGTTCAAACAGAATAACTTATTCATTCTCACATAAATTCCTCATCAATATTAAATTTACATTTAATTAATATCTAGTGAAGTAAATGATTATTGACGAATACTTTGCTCTCAAAATACAAATACACTACTAAAAATATCTTGTCTTGTAAGAGGTACAAACTAGATCTACTAGAAGGATGTTAACATATTTGCAACAGAAAAGTAAACATATTGTATGTTAGATATTATGTTTTAAATTTTATGTAGTTTTTTACATATTTATTTAAAATACCTGCAATATCTCAAGAAGAATTCATGATAATGTTGTTCCCTTCGTCTTATAATAAAAGATTACGTATGAAACGATTATTTATTAAATAAGATAATTATTCATCATTTTTTAACATTTTACAACAAAGTTGAAAAGTGTTTATGACTTTGTTCATTCTGTCTGTCTGTCTGTTTGTCAGTCTGTCCTTTAGAACGATAACTGCCGTAAAAATGACTTTATCAAAATGCAATTTTAGTATATTGTTCAGACGGTCTGTAGGACCTATAGGAATATAAATGAATAATATCCCCCAATTAGTTTTGGATTGAATCCGGGTTGAAAAAATGAAATATATTGAACCCTATGGGACCTAATTTTTGAAACAATTTTTAAGCGGATTTAAAATTCACAAATTGCTTCGAAAATTCTAGATAATATTTAAATTACTCCATAAAATATATAAAAAAATTTCATCAAAATATATTCAGTAGTTTTTAAATAAAAATTAAAATAATAATTACACCTCTTATATGAAGCGATCACATGACCATGATATGAAAAGATCACGTGACCCACTTCAAAATGAAATATGGCATCCATCTTGTCTCAAAATCGTGATTTTTAAAGCCCCTTTTAATTCATATAGAGTGCTGTATCTGTCTTAAAACCGCTTTATTTTTGCTTAAATTCTGTGCAACTACATACTGAATCAACGCAATTTCAATATATTTGAGTTTAAATGCTCATTCAAATTTGATTAGTTCTACAACGAAGCCTATTTTTCACTTATGTAAAATGTAAACAGCAAAATATGTAGGAGGAGTTGTATAAGAATTGCTGTATTTCCTTAACGCAAAATTATTTAGTTCATGGAGTCTGCATAGCTAATATGAATGAAATATTCATTGATGTTACTGAGAGAAGGACGATTTTTTTCGATGAAGTTTTAAGCATAGAGTTTAATTACTTGCAGCTCCATGGTCTTAAGTTTTTAAATAAAATAAATTATTTTAGTACTGTGATGAATGAAATGAATGGGAAAATGTCATGAATGAAATGTTGCTTTTATAAAGACAGCCAGGCGTGTTATTTTTTCTATGAGGTCATTTGAATGCATGTCAGTTGTTTTCGATGAAGTTTTCAAATATAATAAATAATTGTAGTATTATGATAATTTTAAAAATATTACCGAGGAATGTATCGCATTTTAGAGTTGTTTAAACCAGGCAATTTATATTTCAATGCAGTCATTTGAATGAAGTTCATTTTTTTCGATGAAGGTTTAAAGTTTTTAAATGTATTAAATTAATGTAGTATTATGATAAGTTTTAAAATATTACCGAGGAATGTATTGCATTTTAGAGATGTTTAAATAAAATTGCATTGAAGTTGGAAAGTTTTTCATAATCAATGCTTTAAGCATGATTGATCTTTCTTGTTAATGATTTTTTACAAAAAATCTTCAAGAATTGTACAATAGCTTGAGATTGTTTACCGCTAATGTTATAAAACCTGCATCATGAGTTTTCTAATGAAACATTGCTTACAAAATGAATATGTGAGTGTAATTATTGAATATATTGGTTGTTTAATGATATTTCTTTTTAAGAATTTATTCGAAAATTGTGTGGGGGATCCTCCGAATATTCAGTCGCATTTAAAATCAGTAGGATTCCAGTATCCACCGGTTATAATAACTTCATAGTTTGGGAAATACCGCGTATACAGGCTCAAGGACACTCACACACTAACTTAAGCGCACATACACACCAACATAAATATACAGATACTAACATAAATACACACACACTAACATAAACACACACACACACTAATATACACACACATACTGACATACAAACACACACTGATATACACATTCTAACATACATACACACACTAACATACATACATACATACACACACTAACATGCATACATACATACACACATTAACATACATACATACACACACCAACATACATAACACACTAACATACATGCACACATACTAATATACATGCGCATTTACTAACATACAAACACATTGACACACACACTCATTCATCACCTCAAACACGTTCGATTCGAACTCAAGGATTTTCTAAACAATGCGGAATTCATTTCGACAATAAGTGCTTGCAATTCCGTCCCGGTAGAGCAACGGTAAAACGTCATTAGACAGTGCAAAGATGATTCGATTCCTGTTTGGATCAGAGAGGTCCTCTATATTGGCGTCCGAAAAATTTAATCCTATAGATTAGTGTAGATATATCGGAGGTCTAAAGGTGACCTTAATATGACTAGCACGGATTCAGTGGACTCTGGAATATTGAGCATGGGTTTCAAATCGGGAGGTCAATGACCACGCAGAAAGCTAACCTGGAGGATAAAAATAGTAGCCGGAGGCTAACCTGGAGCAAAAATAGCAGAACGTGGTCTGTCAGATTCTCAGTTGCACATATATCTGATAGTAGAGTGTGGAGAATACAGTATTAGCTTCGACGATAAGAGCTCTTAATTCCACCCCAGTAACTCAACAGTGGAAAGTCGGTGGTCCATTTCGAAGATCCGTAATTCAATCCCTCTCTTCAATTGTGGCAGCAATCTTCTTTACAACGTGACTTTACGTCATGAACTCGAATTTAAATTTTCGACATTGTCACAATACTTTCCACATATAAAGGGAAGATAATTAAAGTTTATTCATGACTTAATCTCTCTGAGATTTAATGTACTAATTGTATCTGTTTCCAATTAAATATTGCATGTTAAATTTCATGTAAAATGCTTAACAAAAAATGTTTCATGTAAATGCTTTGGAAATTGCTTAGCTATTTTGGAATACAATTTATACAATGTAAATTCACAGAGTGATGACATCGCAAAATGACATTTTCATTAATGGACGAGACAGACTGGAGTTTATTCCAGAATAGAATATTTCAGAATATTGTTAGATACGTTTATTTTTTATGGCATGTTATTTTTGACAGATGGCAATACCAGTTCCAAAAGATTACGTCACCTAACGTGTTTTTGATTGGGTGTCATTGCAATGAGCTTCATCTGGTGACCTTCACCTAGTCTGTGGACGTTATCGATTGAGTTACCGAAAAGTTAGGACTTTCTATAATTCGTATAGTCCTTAAACATTCTTATTTTTAACACATATCCATTATAAAGCTAAAATATAGCAAGGCATGAAATATTTATTTTGGAGTTCATTTTTGCCAACCGTAAGTTACCCAAATTCGATACCTCTAATGTTAATTTGACGAACCCGATTTTTGGCTTCATATTTTTTTTTAATTTCTCGTAGTAAAGTACGTTAGCGATAAATGTATAAATAGATAGCCCCTAAAAAGGCCCGCTGTGATATTTTTATCCCCTTTGTTAAAGGTAAAATTGCAAAACTAGGAATTTCAAAACACTAAAATATTTATAAAATTTAAACACAACGCATTTTTTTTCATTCAATCTTAAATTTGAGGTATTTATCTTTCTTCATACATGAATGAACAAATGCCATATAAATCTGAAACAATAGAATAAATTTTGGGAACGCTGACCATAAGAAAAACACCTCTCTAACAAAAATAGCTTTTCACCTAAAACAAAGATGAGGGCTCATTAGTCCTATGCAAACGGCGCAGCTGCTGGAAATGCGAAAACAAGTTATTTTGACCTGCTTTGTTCTTGAACTGGTACATAAAAAATTATCATTTCTTGCTAAATCACCATTACTTAGAGAGAAATCTCCCGAAGCATGAATAGCATCCGTTGCAATAATAAGAAACAATAAATGCTATATTGTATTTTCTTCAGATTGGATAGGTATTTTGGCATTTTTAGTATTATTTCTAATCGATTAAAATACTAAACCTGCACTATTTCCTTTGATTAAAAGAAAAAGGAAATAATATATATATATAAATATATATATATATATATATATATATATATATATATATATATATATATATATATATATATATATAAATATAAGCAGAATGCTAGTTATAATAGGCATGCAATGTGAATAGCAGATAACGTTAGAAGTAAAAACCAATAGTATCAGGTAGCGAAAACTAACACTACTGTAATAATATTAAATTAAATACTGCATTTAACAAAGTTTACCCTAAACTTATTTACTATACTGTGCACCATATATAATGGGTAATAATATAATTTGCCGTTTGTTGAAATTATTAATATTTATTAATGACAAATTTTATTAGATAATTTGTAAATTCTAAATAACTGTTTAATAGTAATATTGCGAATAAATTGAATCGAATTACATGAAGTAAATAATAATTTATTAATATTAATATTAAACTATTATTTCTTATATAAATTAATAGTAATCTTATTGGAATCATCAAGACAGAGATTTAAGTCAAGACAGAGATTTAAGCATGAATGAGCAGCATATGCATTGCAAAGTGCTAAAATGATAATATAAAGATCTAGAATATTAATATAATTAAAATATATTTAAAATATAAGATATGTAAACCATAAATATTATCAAATTAATTAAATTTCTAAATTAATGTTTTCCTATTATCTATAAATAAATAATCAACTCAAGAATAACAAAGGCTGGTATTTGCATTGACTGGCCAAAATAAAGTTGTGCATGTTAATATTTCGTTGGACAACCTTTAGCACAAATTACGGCATGAATTCGTCATGGTATTGTATATATGAGTTCATGTAATCTTTCAACACTTATTTGTGGCCAGATTTGCTGTAACATTTTGCCAAGTTCCTTGGTTGATGAAGGAAATGTGATATCTGCTTCTCCAGTGTCCTTAGCTGCTTCTCCAGTATATATCACATATATTCAACAAGTGTTGAGGTCAGGACTTTGTGGTGGCCAATTCATGTGTGCGAATGGGACCTCGTGTTCCTTTCAACCAATTTTTCACAATTTTATAGCGATGAATCGTGGTGTTGTCATCGTGGAATAAGCCATTGACCCCAGGGAAGAAAAATGCCATTGATGGAATAATATGGTCATTCAGTATGCTCAGATATTCAGCTGACTTCATTTTATTGCGGCTAGTATTGCTGTACCTAGATCAGCCGAACAGAAGCAACCCCAGATAATAACACTTTTTTATGAGTAATGTACACTACATGAAGGGTTCAATGTTTCATGGGGTCCCTTCTAATCCTGATGTGTTCATTATGTTGGAAGAGAGTAAATCTGGTCTTATTGTACCACGTGATTTTCGCCCATTACTTAATAGTCCATTATTTATGTTCCTTAGTGAATAGGGGTATTTTTTCCGATTACTCTCAGTAACCAGTTTTATCCGTTTTGGAACACACTTGTTTAATCCCTGTCCTTTGAGTTCTGGTCTCATCCTAGGAGTGGAAATGATCCTGCTTCCACTATTGAACATGGTTGTGAGTTCTAGGATTGTTTTTTTGCGATTCCATTTCACAAAAGGTTTTAATGATCTTCTGTCACTATTATTTAAGACTGTTTTCCGACTACATATTTTCCCCGAAGTTGATGGTTCACTGCCATCTCTCCTAAATTTAATAATGCACTGGATAACTTGTAATCCACTGCCAGTGAGTTTAGCAAAATCCTTTTACTCCTATCTGGAATTGAAAAAGGCCAAGAATTTGGCTGGCCCATTTTGAACTATGTGACAAGTTTTCCGCGACCGTGTAGAACGTATTAAGCCATGATCGCTGTGAACTGATCTGCACACATCCCGTTACATTTAAAGCTTATATTGCCCGCAGCATTATGTAAATTTTTAAATTGCATCACCCCAATATTTGCATGTTTCAACTCACAGCACGAATTTCTTTTTTGGCCAGGCAGTGTAGTTCTTTTAAACAAGTAATATTTCACTGTTTGTAGACAATGTATTATGTCCACTTGTGACAGTTCTAAATTTAATGTGGTTCTCATAAAATTTGCAATTAAAACAATATACAGAAACTTTAAAAATTTAGAGTGTAAATGTACATCACCATATATATTAATAATTTTTTGTTTGATACTAATAAGAGAATATGAATCTAGTTTAAAAAGTATTATTCTTTAAATAGTCTACTAATTATTTTATATATATGTTTTTACAAATAATTGCATAATTATTGGAGGCTTTATTTACATAAGTAATTACAAAAGACTTCTGTAAATTACTGATACGTTTTTCAATTTACCTTTAGGATATAGTGATTTAGAAATTTTTTCATTAATTATAGAATTTTTAATGACTTTTGAATGACATGACGTTTTTTAAAGATTCATCCTGAACAATATTTAAATCTGCAGTAACAATATGACCTAGCATTGGATTAATGTACCTATCATATTAACATTCCCTACATACACAATAATCATTTCTATTTGCATCTGCGTCAACATCAAAAGAGAGAGAATGAGAAATATCATTATAATTAAATACTGACCTACGAAATGGTGTGTTATATTCGAATGTCTTAACTACTTTTAAATCTTTAATTGGCAAACTAGTAACCTGATTCATTTACGAATGAATGATCATAGAGACCACAGTAAAAAGTATATCCTTAATAATAAAGCTCTTCCCACTTCCAACAAATTTGAATATCAGCACTTTGTTGTACAGGGTTCTGAAAATATTGCTATCCACATTTATGATATTAAGACTGATTTAGCCTACAGAGTATTCTTTGAAAATTTCTTCAAAGAAATGCATTCTATTCTTCTCCATATGTGTTTAACATTCTATTCTTCTCCATATGTGTTTAATCAGTTGCATCTAAATAGTAATAATTAAAACATAATTTTGAAGATAATAATATTCCATTTCTAATCATCATTTATTCTTTAAACCCGAATTACAAAAAAAAAGTAATAACACTGTCATTACTAAAACATCAACACCCGGTAAAGGTTAAACTGAAAAAATTTAGATTTTAAATCAGACGTTAGAACCTTACACCATAACTTTAATAGTTTTTTTAATTGGAAAATTATATAATAGTATGTTTTTGCTTCTAAAAATAAAAAATGAAATATCTTCCTGCCACTTTATTTAAATTAAACATGCCCAATGATAATTTTATTCATATTTTTTATGATTTACTTTTTACAAGGACTAAACATTTAAATTTATACTTCAACAAATATTATAAGAAAATTACTCTTCTAATTCTTATTGTGTTATTTCATTTAAAAATACTATTTATAATACTATTAATTTTAATGATTTATTTAATGATCATTGCCATAATTTGCTGTGTGTATAAAAATTATGAATTTCTTTTGTTTGTTTTATGGTTTTAGGAATTTATGAAAAATATCTTACATCGTAAAAGAATATGTTTGTCTGTGGTGTCATCTGAAGAGAGAAATCTAAGCATCAAACAGCGACGACATTTAGTACATAGATATTTCAGGACTTGGGAAAATACTCCTCGGCGTGACTGTTTTAAATTCTGATTCGTCCATATTTCATCTATCATTTTCTGCAAAGACTATACAACTATCGTTCCTCCTGTTTCCATAAAAAATTATGCAATGGAACTCTTAAATTTTGAATAATTTGAGTATTATTATACAAATTTTAAGATCTATATCTATTTGTACATTCGTTCTTGGAGTTATCTTGTCCACACCTAAATACGCCACAGATATATAGACGCAAAAAAATGAACATATTTCAAAAAGTGTTAAAATATGCTCGTGTTTCCATTAGAAAATAATGCCATGGAACGGTTGCATTTTGAATAATTTCAGATTTATTATACACTAATCACGATCTATATTATGTACATTCGTTCTTGGAGTTATATTGTCCACACCTAACTGTAATACACACATATAGACGCAGGGCGCAGTAGTCCAGTGGTTAGCGCGAGGGAATTGCACTCGGTAGGCCCGGGTTCGATTCCTTCCGCTGCCAAAACTGCCGCCTTGTTCACGCGAAGTACGATCACGTTAAACATGTGGGTCCGAAAGTCCTTCCGAGAGTTGGTGGTAGGAGAAGGAGAGTACGGTTCCTGTGGATGCCTCCCCCGCTGGGTTCCAGTCTAAATTGGGTGGCTCCTCCCGGCCGTCCAAACAGATACCTTACACCTTTCTAGTAGGTCGGACGGTCTGGGTCTCAACAATAACACATATAGACGCAAAAAATAGCATATTTCTGAAAGTGTTAAAATATGTTCGTGTTTTCATTAGAAAATAATGCCATGGTACGCTTAAATTTCGAATAATTCGAGATTTATTATACAATAATCTTAAGATTTATTATACAATAATCAAGATCTATATTATGTACATTCGTTCTTGCAGTTATCATGTCCACGCCTACCTATCATACACTTATAGACGAACACAAATATAGACGAACACAAATATAGACGAACACACATATAGACGCACACATATAAACATATTTCTAAAAGTGGCAAAACATGTTTCAAAATCTTGAACTAAAGATATTTGGAAAAACAATACTTTTTATATAATAGTATAAAAACGTAAATACTTTAGCAGAAGCTTACAAAAGGAAAAAATATGTTTCAAATAATTTCTTTATACTTAGATAGTTTTTAAATGATCTACTACATTTTGAATCCCATTCAGTTTGAATCCCGTTCCCCACAGTATCATATAATCCATTAGCATCTAGATGAAGAGGAATTATTATACCAATTATTTTCATCTTAAACTCGAGCCAGGAGCAAAATACGCTAACTGAATAATAAAGATGGAGAAATTTATGCATTCACTTATTCTTTTTAACGGCGGCATTTTTTCATACTGAAATTCCTTTCTTATGCGTCACCTGTAGCGACGGATAGCTGCACTACGTTAATTTATTGGCCAATCTTTTCTAACTTCTAGTCTATTTACGTGATCACTTAATAATTTGCTGTGTGTACAAAATTTATAAATTTCTTTGGTCTTGTTTTATGGTTATAAGATTTATAGAGCATTTCTTACATGTTAAAAGAGTGTGTCTGTCTATATGTCTGTACCGACTGCAGTGAGAAATCTAATGAGATTTAGTACAGAGGTACTTCAGGACCTGGAAAAATTCGCCTGGGCGAGATTGTTTTAAATTATAATTAGTTTTTTTTTAAGTTTTTAATCTTTTAGCACGATTTTGAGCGGTTTTCACACAAAACGGTATCTTAGCAAACGAAAATATTACACAGAGTTTCTATCTTGACACCATCGGAAATATAGAAAAAGGTCCAACGATGTATGATTAAAACCCGTTGTAGGGCAAACTTTTATTATTATTATTATTAATATTGTTCTTGTTTTCCAATTTGCAGAGCGCGTGTGTGGGGGATTTAGTTTGTAACCAGAAATGATTTGGCGGCGAAGAAATGATTGAAGAAACAATTCTGTAAATACATTTTTCAAGTAGTGGGTGCTTATTTAAGATCCGGACAAACTTGGGTAATTCATTCTAATTTAGTTATATGTTTTCTACTTATTTTGTTATATTATTAGAAAATATTATTAAGTTTGAGATTTTTAAACTGAAATTGGTTTTATATAATTATGTTTTTTGTCTTAAGCACGTTTCCTAGGTTCACAAAGTGTATTTCTGAAAAATTGTGAACATCTGAAGCATTAACTTAGAAATCACTGACAATGTCTGCGCGTATATTAATTTATATATATATATGTCGGTTGTATCTGTTACTTTTAATATATTACTTCGTTATTTAATTCTAATTTTTTACATTTTATATTCTAATATTTTACTCTGCAATTAGAATATGTATTTCTAATGAACTATAAATTTTTTTATTTTTAGTGTAAAATTTATGCAAGTATAAGTTTATGCAGGGTCTCACTTGCATGTTCCTAGCTCGCTCTGAAAATGAATATACGATATATTAATGCCAATAATTTAAACGGATAGATTAGTTCTGTGTAGTTGTTAGTTCTGTGTAAAATTATCATTTAAAAGTTTTGTAACAACTTTGCCAATGTTCGATGTTTTATTTTTAGTGTAAAAATTTTACAAGCATAAGTTTATACAGTTACTCACCAGCATGTTCATAGCGCTCTCTAAAAGTGAATATACGATATATGAATGCGAGTAACAACTTTATCAAATGTTCTTTGTCAAAGATTTATATGATTTTACCGCATACCAAATCATATCTACCTATTAAATAAATACAATCTTACGTTGTACTGTACGATATTCTTGCGTATGTTCTTTAATACCAATTAAGTAAATGTTATTTCAGTAATGCATTTAACCCTTTGCTGCCCTGTGGTCGAGAGAGTCTGACATTGAAAATTATGAATTCTAATGAGATGTCAGGTGATCCCCGGCATAATTTTTTTCATGCTTATTACTTCATTACTGTAGTGCAAACACCATTTATAGGCTAAATATCGTACTACGAATCTTTGCTTTGAAAATGGCGTCTACAAAATGAAAAATGTTGTGATCAAAAATAGCGATGTTTTAGTTGATTCTGAAAGTTTAAGCCGGAAATGTATGGTATGGTATAATGGATATAATGCATTGGCGGATGACAGCAATTGACAGCAGATGACAATGAGTATATGGTATATGGTATAATGGTATGGTATATGGTATGGAAATGTATGGTATGGTAATGCTTTGGTATAGCCATGCCGTCGTCCAGTTTCTGCTACGTTAGCTGTCCTTGAATCAGTCGCTGAACTTTCTCTGTCGAGCGAAAGTTGCGTTTCTTGTGTCTCCTTGTGAAGAAGGGTGTTTTTGCCTTCAAAATGGGTCGATACTATTAATTTTTATACTATATGCTGCTTTTAATACAAACCATTTCAATTTTAAACGGACTGTTATCAAGTGAGTGAATAATGTGTAAATGGAATGACTGGTCACCATTAATTAGAAATGAATTTACACCATCATTTAGAAATTATAAAATATCGAGATATTAGCAGATATATTTCTTTCCACATGGAATCTATATCTTTTGAACAAACTGCGCAAATAAAATAAAATGCGATACACTTTTTAAATCAATAAATCTCCACGTTAATCATTGTATGGGGACTTAAATCAGGGGAACACTGTCAATTTTTTAATAGGATTTTTTCGAAAATATAAAAAATAACCATATATGTATGAAAATAGAATCATGTAAAGATTATCACTAAAGTAGCCATTTTGTAAGTAGTTTGTTATTTAGATGAGAATGATATAATGTGCAAATCGATAACCTAAGCCGTTCTTGATATATTGAGATTTATTTTACCTAAAGCAGAGAAAAACATAAAAATGTGTAATTTTTTTCACCAAAAATTGTTGTGTAATTATTCTGAGACATTTTTGAGTTATTAGAAATGTCACATTTTCACATGCAGTACAGTTATCTTTCGAAATAGTTAATCGATATGTATAAAATCACGTGTGCTTATTTTAATCGGCAACGGTAATAAGTCTATTGATAAACAAATGTATTAAATTATATTATAGTTTTACACAGAAACGAAATTTGTTAGTCGAAAATCATGTGGAGGAAACATTAATATCCTATATATTAAAAGCTGATGGCGTATATATATATATATATATATACTATGTATTTAAATGGAATTCCAAATATCCTACTCAGCCTAGAAACGTGCGTTTTTCTTTAGCTAACAGACGAGGGGCGCAAACCTTACGAAAAATCGAATTGGTGACCGCCGTTATTGGCGACCGCTAGCACTCAAATTGAAAAAAAATAGAGAGGAAGGAAACCTTCTTGAATGACCATGGATGTTTCAAGTCGTTCTGACTACGCCCTAAACTTAGGAACCAGTTATATTTGCGTGCGGTAAGTCATAAAGCTGTAGAATTCTAAATATACTATCGTAATTTCTGCAGTATATTGTTACAACTTAATGGAGATTACGATCGACAGAAGAGATGACTATAGAAGTTCAGAACGTTTGAAACTAAAACCTTTACTCCTATTAAGTAACAATGCCACTAAACAATCGTCATCTTTATATACTCGGACTCCTTATATACGTCATCCTTATACACGTCATTATAATCGTCATCCTCGGACTCCTTATATACGTCATTATAATCGTCATCCTCGGACTCCTTATATACGTCATTATAATCGCCATCCTTATATACTCGTCATCCTTATATACAGGACTCGGAATATTCGGATGGACAGCTGCACTGTGAATGTGAAAATAAAATTGTGCACCCTACCTTATGTAAAAGGTTCACAAAAAAACCTACTTGGCTAAGCAAAATGTAGTTCAATAACTGTATTTCTCGAACATTCCCCTCGCCAGATTGATAACGTTCCGCCAAAATTGCTGTCAAGGTCAAGCGACCTAGAATAATTTACAGTGGCTAACAATACAAGTTTTTTGCAATATGAAGCAACACAATAAATAAAATATCAGGTATTTATGAGAATTCTCAATTATCTGGTTTAAAAGATTCCTTTTATCAATTTTATATCCTCTTCATTTCTAACTAATAGTACGGGTCTATATTCAAAGTCTTTAAGAAATAAATCCTTTTACCAGAAATATGACTTGGTCTGTTTGTTATCGCTAAAAGTGTTGTTTAAGCAAACTAAATGAAATATTAAATGTTCTGTAGAGTGTATTATTTACAATATAATAAGCAATTTAATGATGAGCTAAGTGCAGCTAATTAAACATAGTATCATAAATCTAAGATAAGAGACAAGCTCAGCTATTTTGGAAAATAAACTGCATGTATACGTTATTGCACCGCAAATGAATTAATTAACTTTCTAAATCGAATACGTTCCGACGAGTTATTCTTTATATTTTAACAAGGAGATTCCACTAGAAGTTGTAAAATAGACGAGAATACTTAATGCATAATGAACTGTTGCTTATTTATTTTTCTAGAACATAATTGAGAACGTGAGAGTATAAAAGTTTTTGAAAATTCTTATCTAAACGCAAGTAAATTTTGTCCAAAATTATATTTCCAATATTTTAGACTGAATTAGAGTTATTTAACGTTAACAATAGAAAAGAGTATACATTCAAAATATTTTTATACTTTTTCATATTTTATAATGAAATTCAACAGAAAATGGAACTGAAGTCAATTTTGATTTTAAACTAATTAGAATGCGATGTGTTATTTTCTAAAATTATAATGACAAAGAAGAAATAATGTTTCAGTTATTATTCCTTTTTTGTAGTCTTAAAGTTTTAAATGTATATTCTTCTTCGACCCATGCAATCAGAATCGAAGGTATAAGCTATCTGCTTGGACGGCCGGGACAACGTTACACAATATAGACCGGAACCCAGTAGAGCGGCATCCACGGGGACCGTACCCTCCTTCCCCTAACATTAACATCTCAGAAGGACTTACGGACCCACATATTTAACGTGTCCGTACTCCGTGTGAACACGGGGACGGTCAGTACAGAGCCAGGAATCGATCTCGGGTTGTCCGCGTGTAAACCCTGAGCGCTAACCACTGGACTGCCCCACCTTTAAATGTATATTCAAGCGACATATAGCGAGATCACCCCCAGAAACACCAAGGGGACATCAAACTCCCAACACTACACCGCCGGATGACGCCATATGCCACCAACACCGCGAGGAACATCGACGAAGACTGCCAATGCGCCATTGAAATGTAAACACATTTCGAATTGTTACTGTGCAGAGTTCTCTTAGACGATAATAGTTCGGAATTTTGCCCCAAGCATCGGCTATCCAATAAGAAGATCCACAGTTCGGGAATCGTCTTGTATAGGACGGATTTCTAGAGCAGCGCCCGAAAAATATTAACCCAGCAGGTTAGTGCAATGATATAGTGACCCTGAAAATAGCCCCAGTAAGGCTAACACGGATTATTAAACTCTCGGAGAGTAAGCACAACTTTCAAATCGGAAGGCTAACGGCCACGAAGGAAGCCAACCTGTAGGATAAAAGTAGCAATCAGAAGCTGTTAAAGTAGCTAGCTGTAGGATTAAAGTAGCAATCAGAGGCCGCCGAGGGGGTGTTCACCAATTACTGATTTAAAAATTCAATGTGCAATTGCTAACCATTGATGGGTCCTGTGGTCTTGATTTTGCAATCTTTTCATTACCTGTCTGTGAGCTGTACACATATATAAATATAATTTTAATAAAAACAGGCATTATTTTCATGGCGGTCGTTTTTTTTTTTTTTGTTTTTTTTTTTTGCAAAAGAAGGTATTTGTTTCTGCTGACTTACAGAAGTACTGGCCATGAATCGAACGGTCATCTTCCATCAAAAATGCTGTTTGACTGAAATCTATGACTACCACGTGCTCTGATGCTTGGAAGACCATATGACGCTCCTTCATCGTCTGTGCAAGATTTGAAGGTACATTTGGAAGAGGTTTATCGTTTCGCTCTTGAAAGGATCAACAATCCGGCTACCGTTAGAATGAAGATCCGGTACGATGTCACAGTCAATAAAGGCTATAAAGTGTGGCTGCTTAAACCTCGGCGACAACCCAAACTACAACACAACGGAGAAGCACCCCTACGTCATAATAAAAAGAATAAAATGTCATTTATCGAATTCAGAATTCGTCTTCAACCAAACAAAAATCGTCTATATCGTCAAATTTACTCCCTATTATGGACCTCAGTAAGTTGATACTGCCAAAGACGTTCAGTATTAAGGAGGGGACAGTGTTACGAATATGTAAAAAGTTTCACTTTCTTTTTGCATCTATCCAAATAATACATAGCGAACCTTAACTTCTATTATAGGCATTTGGTATATTCAAGGAAAAAACATCTTTACAGACAGCCATTCCTATTACGTGAATGTAAGGTTGCCATATTTTGAATTTGGAGACGGTTTTGTCATATTTAGCAATTTATCGCCAACTTCGTGAATTTTCAAATGTATTAAAACTTTCTACAAATAACGAATATTCTTGGAGACACGAGCATTTCTGGAAGTTCTTACTGAGAGTACATAAAAGGAACCATTGTATTGAAGAGATTTGACGTGATACGAGCTATATGGAATTGTCCGACACGTTTGTGTTTTGATAATAGTGCCTGCTATTTTTGTGAATTATCTGATCATTTAATTGGTGTTTTATTGATTCTAATAGTTATTTAGTGATATTGTAATGTAGTTATTGAGCTATTACCTACATAATGTTCCTGTTTATGCTTATTAGTGCTTTGAAATAAAAGTAATAGTCATCTAGAAATTTGATACTCATGACTAATATGAACATTAACTAAGATTTGCAGTATAATAAAACAATATATCATGTTTGCCATGTATTTACTACCAAAGATCAAAGTGACAAGCATTATTTTCATAAATAAAGTATAGTGAGTCACTTTGGAGTACTAATGGAGATTAAAATATATTTAAAGGAACTTTAAAAACAAAAGCAATAGGATTTCTTTCAGGCGACAATTTATTTTTATATCCCTTTCAATTATCCTTAATCGATTCCAAGAAGAAGTCCATATAAATTTTAAAACCACTTTAAATGCATCGCAGTTTTTTATAAGTCAGCATAATAAGGCATTATAAAGAAAATATTTCCAAAAGTGTTTCTAAAAATACAGGAGTTTCATGAAATTCAAATACTGTATTAGATATAACTGCGTCAGCATCATTTAAATGATTTTTCATCGGGAGTGCCAAAATTGTTAAAAGTGTTTAGATATTTTGCATTTGATTCTTAGCATATCTTTTAAAACATTGAAACTAATACATTACTTTCCCTATTTACAGTGTTATGTGTAGATAAAAGTATTCGGATGGGTCAAAAATTCGAATGCAAGTTTTCTACGGAAGAACACGGTTTAAGCATCTTTGAACTGGAATTTAACGTTTCTGTGGTGATGTGTGTGTGTGTGTGAGTTTGATGATGCGATATCTCACGAACGAATGGATCATTTCGAACAAATTTTGGTACACATATTGCAATCAGTTAGTACTGGAATCTTATTTATTTTAAAAGCAAGAGTCTGTTCGGAAACGCCCAAAAAGTTTAATAAAATGTTGAAAAAGTCATTAAAATTCAGAACCAATAATGTATTGTAAATGATAATTTATTTTGTAATTTTCATTAGGAAACGAATGACACAAACTTCAGAATGCTGGCAGGAGCTTTTCTCGAGATGTTGTGCTTTTCTCAAATAAATTTATCAAAAAATTACTGTGAGACCAGGAGGAAACATATGCAGTTTTGAAAACGATGAAACAAAGTGCATACTTTTAGGCACCATTTCATGACAGTCTTGGCCCGGAAAATCATGACCCCAATAAATACACGTCACACAAATTGCAGCTGTTGTTGGGGTAAAATATCCTAGGGCCAAGACTTAAACCAAACTTCATTGGAAACTGAAAGAGCCAATAATTCGAAGATGCGACATCGCGTTGAGGAGCATCCAATGGGAGCAAGGAGGGCGCATCTGAACCCTATGCAAATGATGTGGCAACAAGCAGAAAAATCAACGAATATATAGAATGACTATTCAAAAGCAATGAGTCGTGATATCGTGAAAAGCGAGAGAGAGGGGGCGTGGTTATTCGTGCAATGTTTTTAAGAGAGTGAGTGATTATTTTGAGTAGTGAAAATGTTTTAGAGAAATACGAAATCTAACTCCAAATGTAAAATAAATGCGGCTAAAATTCCAGTCATGGTGAGCAACAAACCCGAAATACAGAGGTATGTGCCAGTCTTCATATACAGGGTGTCCCAAGAAGAATAAAACGCACTTTAATTCTTTACCTGTTGGAGATCAGTGGGCAATGTAAATTGCAAAATGTTGAAAGTAAGGCAGCAAATAAGACTTCGTTAATTGAATAGTCCTTCCATTAATTTTCAAAAAGTTACACTTTTTAAATTTTATACGATTACATTTAAACGATTATATTTTTATATATCTAAATATTTATACGATTATATTTTTTTGAGCGAGTTATATTTAATTGAAAATTGAACATTGTGAATGGGGACCATATCAAATTAGAAATGTAAATTTGTGACATATCACAAAAAAGATAAAACTGGATGACAATATAGTTTTATCTTTTTTAATGAATGACATTTTAATGACTTTACCAAGCGCATAGTGAGCACCATTGCTTTATATAATCTCTGTCTGTGTAATGCTTTTTTCAGATGCATTTGTGATAAAAAATTTTGACACATATTAACGTATTTTTGATCTAAAAAATTTCCTTCGTCAATTTGTTTATGATCCGTATTTCCACCGATGAAATAACCTTTCACATGGTACGGAAAAGTGGCATAAGTCTGTTTTTTTCCCTTTATCATAATTCAGTTGATTTTAAAGATACAGATATGGGGTTTCTTTTAATGATCTGTTTGCATTAAAAATACAAATTTTCTGATTGATCCAATTTGTCTAAGGGGGGGGCCGTATAAAAATTTATTAATGTAGTCTTATTTCCTACCTTACTTTTAATATTTTTGCAATTTACATTGCCCACTTATCTCCAAAAGGTAAAGAATTAAAGCGCGTTCCAATCTTTTTGGGACACGCTGTATATTAGGTCAATTTTTAACACTTTACAACATAATTGAAAAGTGTTTATGACTTTGTTCATTCATTCTGTCTGTCTGTCTGTCTGTCCGTTAGCATGGTAACTGTCGTAAAAATGACTTTATCAAAATTACATTTTAGTATGTTTTTCAGACGGCCTATGGGAATATAAATGAATAATATCACCCAATTAGTTTTGGATTGAACCCGGGTTGAAAAAATGAAATACATTGGACCTTATGGGACCTAATTTTTCAAACAATTTTTAAGCGAATTTAAAATTAACAAATTGCTTCGAAAGTTTTAGAAAATATTCAAATTATCCCATAAAAAAAATTCAGTAAAATATGTTAGATAGTTTTATAAATAAAATTATTTAATATATGGAGAAAAACAAATTTAATTAAATTCTCACTCGTGCTATATCCTCCATAAAGAAAAAAATCTGATGTGGGCAACGCATGACTTTCCCTGCAGACTCAAATTCATATTTTCTTTATTTCGTTAATAATTCGTTAGATTGAATTTTATTGCACCAAATAACACTGAATTTCCATTTTTAATTCAATTTTTCTTTTTATTTGGTAATTGGACATTTTCCCGAAATTGACGTAACAAAAATGCAAGGAATCTCAAGTATCTTGAGAACGGTTAGTCCTAAAGTATAATGGAGTGTGTTATATTATTTTTCTCGTCGAAAATTGCGCATAAAACAAAAATTCATTTGATATATTTCTGCATATATAGTCTTTTTTTTTCGATTTGGCGATTTTTGGGGTCATTTCGCAAAAAAAGGCAGGTTGTTCTTCTCCGAATTATACCAAAATCAAATCAGCGCCAGAATATCCACAAGTAACTTATCTACCAATTTTTGTGAAATTGGGTCAATTAGTATTTTAGCTACTGTGGATACATGAAATTTTGTGGGCCATTTTCTAAAAAAAGGCAGGTTGTTCTTTTCCGAATCGTACCAAAATCTAATCAGCACCAGGGTCGACCACAAGTGACTTATCTACCAAACTTTATGAAATTTAGTCGATTAGGTGAGTTAGAGTGGAAATATACAATTTTTGCGGGCCATTTCGTAAAAAAAGCAGGTTGTTCTTTTCCGAATCGTATCAAAATTTAATTAGTACCAGGATGACTTACAAGTGACTGATGTACCAAATTTTGTAAAATTTGATCAATTAGTTTTTCAGTTACAGTGGATAAAGGCAATTTTTGAGGGCCATTTCGCAAAAAAGGGCGGGTTGGTTTATTTCGAAGAGTACCCAAAACTAATCAGCACCAGGGTCACATACAAGTGATTTACCAACCAAATTTTATGTAATTCGGTCCATTAATTTTTGAGTTAGAGTGGATACATTCATTGCACAGACAGACACACAGACAGACAGACAGACACACACACAGACGTCACGCTAAAAATAGTTTTTCGTATTCTAGAGGTATCAAAACGTGTAGATCCGTCGAAAACTCGAGTTGCGATTTTCGACATGATTCCAAAACTTTCACTATACATTACCATGTATTGCAGGTAAAGTAAAAAGATATATATTTTATAATAAATATATTTCCAAAAGTTTAATTATTTTATATATAAGAAAAGTTTCCCATTTTAAAATAAATATGGTAGATAACAATTTTCCAATTAAAAAAAAAAATTATATAACTCTTCATGATTGATGGTCGTCTGTCTGTCTGTCATTTTATCCTTATTTGATGGTATTTTTAATGCACTTTCCTACGTCCTAGAGAGTTGAAATTTGGTACACAGCTGAAATTTGTAGAACATTTTATTCTACAAAAATTTGATGGATCCTCAAATCTAAATCCTACATTTTTTTCGAAAAAGCTGCAAATAATCCCCATTCACGTCTATGAATCATTGTTGTAAGAATGTTAAAATTTCTGATGCAGGCACCACATGACTTTCCCTGTAGACTCATATTCACGTTCTCTTTATTTCTTCAATAATAATTTGAGTTTATCTGCACAAAATAACACCCATAAATATTTTAAATGACACTTAATTTGCACTTAAAACTTAAATTTGGTTCTCATTTGATAGCTGGACTTATTGTCAAAGGTGGCGTAGCGTAAATGCGAAAAAACTAGAATATCTCAAGAACGGCTAGTCCTAGAGTAATAGGGTTAGTCTTGTTATTTTTGTTGTAAAAAATAACGTATGAAATAAGCATTTACTTGATATAATTGAGCACACGTAGTCTTTTATTTTTCTATTTAACGATTTTTGCGGGCCATTTCGCAAAAACAGCCCGTTCCTTTCTCCCGAATAGTACCAGAATAACCTACAAGTGATTTATATACCAAATTTTGTTAAATGTGTTCCATTAGTTTTTAGCTAGAGTGGATAAAGGCAATTTTTGCTGGCCATTTTGCAAAGAAGGTAGATTCTTTTATTACGAATCGTACTAAAATCTAATGAACATCAGGATTTCCCACACAAAAACTGTCCTACCAAATTTTATGAAATTCAGTCCATTACTCTTTCAGTTAGAGTGGATACAAAATCCTCACAGACACACAGATACACCCTTACACACACAGAGGTCTCCCTAAATATTCTTTTTCGTGTTCTAGAAGTCCCAAAACGTGTACCTCCTTCGAAAATTCGAGTTCCGATCTTCGGAACGATTCCAATACTTTGAATACACACACACACACACATATATATTATCTGTGTATCTGTGTATTATCTTTGTATCTAAATTCCGTGCCTACGCAATTACAATAGTTGTGGTTTTAAATGATCCCTAAACTTATATTATTTCTGCAACGAAGTCTCATTTTAACTTATACGGAATGCAAATATTTCAAGCGATTGTATGGTGAGTTATATATGAATTGCTGAATTTTGGTCACGCAAAATTATTTAGCTCTGGAGTCTGGAATACAAGTTATATGAATGAAATATTCATTGATTTTGCATAAAGAATCAGGCGATTTATATTTCGATGAAGTTTTAAATATTTAAGCATAATACATTACTGTAGTACTGTGATAATGTAAAATATATCACCACTTAATGTATCACATTTTAGACATTTTTAAATGAAATTGCATTTCAGTAGGAAAGTGTTTCATAATCAATGCTTATGCATGATTGATCTTCCTTGTTGATCTTTAGAATAATAGTCAAAAGTCCTGGTCTCACACTGTACTTTTCTACTCTTTAAACGTTTATTAAAATTGGTGTAATTTGAATTATAACAATAATAGAGAAATAAAAAAACGATAATTTATTTTAAAAGTTAAAAGTGTGGATTTTAATGATTATGATTAAGGAACTCGTGCAAATAAATAATGGTGGGTTTTGCTACCTCGATAGCAATGTACGAATGTTTCGATTCCCGTCCGTTTCAATTAAGATTAATAATTTAATCCACAAATATTTAAATCAAGAGGTAAACCAACTCAACGTTTAATCACTACAATTACATAAAATTAAAAATGAATAACTATCATGAACCATGAAGTACTAAGTTCACCTTTCATATGGATTATTATGCAAAAAATTTTAACATCATTTTTTAGGATCTAGTTCATTCCATTCACGAGAGAAAATACTTTACATGGTGATAAAGTATTTATTTAAATAATTAGATTAAAAGAAGTGATTATAATTATTTAATTGTTGAGATATATTATTTTAATATGTCTTTTATTTGTAACCCATTCACGCCGATGAGACACTGGTGTCTCATTTGTTTATTTTTTATTATAAAACAATTCCACGCCTACATTGTTAAAGAAAGGTTTAAGAACTATTCACAATTTTTAAATATAAAATTGGAAACATATTCATATTTTAAATTATTTTCTGAATATGGTAGTTTAAAATGTTTTGTCGCTCAATTTAAAAAATAATTTCTAGTAAATTATTTTGTAAGAACATTTTAGATCGCATTTATTACTTTCTTTGCATGTAATAAACATTGTTTCATCAAAAGAAAAATATAAATATATTTAGTAAATCTGTAGTAATGATATCATATCGTAAGGGGAATATTTGTTCCACTCTGCTTCAATGACACCAACGTCTGCAAACAAAAGTTAATAGAGCTTGTCTCATCTACAGTCCAGAGCAGTGGAAAATACCTGTATGATTTTCTAATAGAACAACAGTGAAGGCCTGATGTGTGGTTTGTATACAAAGGAACTTTACAAGGTCATCTGTACTGAGATTTTGCTCAAGAGGACACCGTGCTAGTGGTGGCAAAAGGGTTTCAGCTGTGAACTAAAAAGTAGAAAAATATTTTCCTGCAGCACTATTCATTCCAATAGGAAATACTTATCGACAGATATAAAAACAGACAAAAAATGAAACGCTGTGATACTGATTTCAGAGAACAAAATGGAATATATTTCATAAAATGGATGGATAATAAATCTGTAGTTGTACTAAGTTCAATTGCGTGTCCAGATAACATTATTACAATCGAACAAAAGTAAAAGGACAATCAGAAAAGAAAACTATTGCATGCCTGAAAGTCATTCAAGATTATAGCAACTACATAGGTGGTATAGACATTATGGACCAGAAAACAGCTTCTTATGTGCTAGATCAATCCTCCAGATATAAATACTATCTACGCCCTTTCCATAATATTCTTGATATTGCGGTGAACAATGCTTTTATAGTGTGGTAAAAATTGAATCCAGATTCTAAATCAAAAGGGATTAGTTATAGGAAAAAAATGCATCTGCATTAATTGGAGACAATTCAAACAGAAAACACACCCATTACACTCTTATTTGAACAAACGTAAGGTAAGTCAAATTTGTTCCAACAGCCAAGAGAGTTCCAAGAGATACCTTCCAGGTACATCAGAAAAAGTAAAGACATGCAAAAGCTGTTCGGATAAAAAAACTGGAAATCGCTCTAATATTTACTGCACAATGTGTAACTGGCATTTTTGTCTAATAAACAACATAAAATGCTTCAAGAAGTATCACGAATCCAAATAAAATGTGTATTAAATTATAGATTTCTTTATTTATCATGAAACTTAGTTTATGTATTTTTGTCCCCCTCAAAATTTTTTTTAACCCAGAATGGGACATCGGTGCCTGGTACCACATTTGCTTTAAGGCAGATTGCTACATGGATGCCCCGGCTTATATTTTAAAAATTAACATAGTTAAAATTGTAATTGCAACAATTTTCAGTTATTTACTTTTAAATAAATGGAAAGTAACAAAAAATTTATAAAAATTATGTTTAATAAAAACTCTGGTTGAAAGGATTAAATTTATTTAATTTGGTCTCATAATCGAAATAGTGCGTACAATATGATGCATCCAACATACAGTCAAATTTTCCTGCAGTTTGGAGTCCATCTACAAGAAAATATGAGTCCAAATAGATAAACATTAATTATAGACTACTAATTGGAACCTTTGATTTTCCATACATAATTTTTTATTTCAACACACGTATACTTTTCACTCACATCTTCTATTAATAATTTTACAATTTGTAGTCACTTTCAATTTACCTAGGGGGTGAGTGTAATGAGGAAGTGTAATTTACAATAAACTGATTCTTATCAAACGCGAATTCCTCAGGAATGCAAATTGAGTATCTGTTATGGATGCCATACGTACTGTAGGATCCTTTGCGGGAATCATCTTAGACAGGATCATATAAGGTGCATGTCTTGGTTTTTATATCGACTTCTATTTTAAGACGCTTATCATGAGCATTTTACTCGAGGACAGCCACATCGGTTCATCAAATCATTCCCAATTCTCTTATGATTTCTTGTACGAAAACTTGACTCACTCTGCAGTATCCCTTTCATTTCTCCTCTTTTGGCCCATTGGCTGTCGAGCTGAAAGTAAATTTCACTGGCCGGAGATACAGTGGCTGTAGCAGCTCGAGGTCCTAAGGTCCATCTGACCCTTCGATGTGTTGAAGACCCAGACCGTCCGACTCCCCCTACGATGTGTGAAAGCCCCAGGCCGTCCCCCTACGATGTGTGTGACAACTGTTTATTGCCTCCACATAAATTTATTTTAACTAAATATCAACCATTGGCAACCTTCTAATTGCGTTTATTGTCTGAAAATTACAAAGTTTATTTCTTCTTTTTGGTACTCGTTTGAAGACGAACATTGCATAAATTGGGGCGACGATTATAGCACTGGCATGAATATGACTCATTACACAATTTATTCAAAGGCATAAACATGTTATATGGATTATCAATACTGATCTATCGAACAATGCATATTAAAATATTGAAATTTTAATTTGATATTTATTAGGTATTTAAAGAATGGTTTTGCTCTTCTATTCCCTGCTTTTATTGATCTGGCTCGAACTCATTTTCCAGTTAAAATCTTTAAAATGAAGAAAAACAATTAAGCTGATTTGCAATAATCAAAATAACAGTATAACTATTATCAGCTATTACATCAAAACTATTATTAGCTAATAATATTAAATTCGACGATGCTCAGAAGCTCTAATTTGGTCCAAATTTCGACGGCATTTCGGTCCTTCCGTTTAAATAACAATATAAATGAATATCACTCATAAATTTTTTCTGTAGGCTACAGTGCTGTAATGTTTTAATTTTGCAAGATTTTATTTTAATTATTCCTCCAATGCTTATGGTTTGTCGGTGCATACTGTCCATATCGCATCATTCCCTACGTATATACACATATCCTTACGTATATATATATATATATATATATATAGTATATATATATATGCATAGCATATATATATATATATATATATATATATAGTATATATATAGTATATATATATATATGCATAGCATATATATATATATATATATATATATATATATATATATATATATATATATATATATATATATATATATATATATATATATATATATATATATATATATATATATATATATATATATATATATAATCCAAGAAAAACTAAGATTTAAAGGAATATGGGATAACCAAATGCTTTGCATTTAATGGTTGGGGAGGATTGCGACTCCTCCTCCCGTTTAAAGCCGTTACCTCTCAACATATGAAAAAGGAACCCATATTTTGTCAGAGATACTATATTTCCGGTTTGTTGACGATGTGCTATTGGGGTGTTATGAAGACACCACCAATTTCGATTTTACTTTTTACCCTCCGGAATTGGAATTAATAGAAAATTGTCAAGAAGAAAATGAAGCGGTAAATTTTCTGGACATCTCAATAAAAAAGCATGGATTACATGGTCATTATACAACGTTATATGACAAAAGAGAATTATATAGAATGAAGATCAATCATCTCATCGATTGGAAAACAAATCTTACCAAGAATAATTTCTGAAATATCATACTCGGACACTTTAAGAGAAACCAAATTTAAAATACGTTTAAAAAGGATTGCAATAATAGCAACATTAAAATCATAACTGAGGCTTTATATAAACATTATCCTTTATATTTCTTAAAGGATTGTTATAAATCGATTTTCAGGGTTCATGTGGATTTTGACAGTTTACTTCATCAAACTGCAAGTAAATAAAGTTTATGCGTGCCTGCTAGGATTGCACGCATGCGTAAGATGAACATATATAAGATAGCGAGTTGGGCAGGATTCACTTTTGGTCCAGTTTCCGTCTGTTGGTTGGTCTTGTTCTTCCGTATCCGGGTGCCTTCGTATTAGCACGCATTGGGGACCAACCTTTGCTTTGTATTGGTACCGTGAGCGTTTGCCTAGGCTAGAAAAGCAGCTTTAAACGGGAGGGGGAGTCGCAATCCTCCCCAACCATTAAATGCAAAGCATTTGGTTATCCCATATTCCTTTAAATCTTCTTTTTCTTGGATTATTATCTGCTTCGGAGTATAGAGCGGCTTGGCGCCTTTTCCTGAGTAGTGCCTTTGCTTTTTGTGGATATGCATAGGAATTCTATTTGAATTTGATTACTGGTTTTTATATTATATATATATATATATATATATATATATATATATAAACATACAGGGTGTATTGCATGTGTCTATATATTGTATATATATATATAAACATACAGGGTGTCCCAAAAACATTGAGGATGGATCGACAGACTTCCTGGACTTGTCAATAAGAAAACACCAACAGTATGGAATTTATACAACCATACACGACAAGAGAAATTCATACAATATCAAAATTAATAATATTATTGATTGGAATTCAAACCTCACTAAAAATATATTCAGAAATATTATTGTCGGGTACTTCAGAAGAAACAGAAACTACAGTACTTTTAAAAAAGACTGCATTTATGAATGTAATAAAATAATAAATGATGCATTAAAAAGAAATTACCCTAGATATTTTTTACAACATTATTACTATTCCTTTTTCAAAGAAAGAAATTGTGCATTGTTTGATTCTAAATGAGTATTCTTAATCATATATATTTTCATATCTGCGATCCTATCATCATGAAGTCTTATCGCGCATGTGCGACTTTCCCTTATAAAATGTTGTGTTTTCAAGCTGGATTGTAGGGTGTATCTCTTCCATGCTTGGTTCCATCTTTGCTTTTGTGTCCGTTCGGGTGCTTCTGTCTTTGCACATGTGGGAGATTGACCATTGAGTTACATTGGTGCCGTGAGCGTTGCCCGGGTCGTAAAAGCTGCTTTAAGCGGGAAAGGGGTGTCGCAATCCACCCCTGCCATTCTATGCAAATCATATGGTCACTCCTGTTCTCGCTTATTTTTTCTTCTTGTTTATATCCTTATATATAGTATGTATATACAGGGTGTCCAAGTGCTATCGGTGCCCAATAGCTATTTCTTCAACCGTTGGTCACAGATATATTTCCAATTGCAAAAATGTTTTAAATTTTAAAATCTATTATCTTAGAAAGAGTTTAAATCAATAAATGCATTTCTGAAAGAAATACGAAATATAAATTTTTATACGATCCCCCGGTCCTACTAATTATATTTCGGAATATCATCCTCATACGATGTTATGCAAAATAAAAAAAATATTCCTTTTACGACCAAAATTCACCGAGTTATGAAGCATTAAATTTTATGACTTAAGTCGCTTTTCTACGTATAAAAATAACCCGTTTCAGGCAACCAACCAATCAGGGACCGTATTGATCAGCAAAAAGACGTCCAATTTTAAACAACTATAGGTCGATCAATTTTGGTGGTAAAAGGATGAGTTTCGTTAATTTTGCATAAAATTGTATGAGGATGATTTTCCTAAATATAATTGGAAGGACCGTAGGACTGTTGTTGTTATTGTTGAGACCCAGACAGTCCGACCTACCAGAAAGGTGCCCGTAGGACTGTATAAACATTTATAATTGGAATTTCTTTCAGAAATGCATTTATTGATTTAAACTGTTTCGTAGATAATAGATTTTAAAATTTAAAACATTTTAGCAATTGGAAGTGCATCACTGTGACTAACGTTTGAGGAAATAGCCATTTTGCATCGAGTATATATATATATATATATATATATATATTATATATATATAATATATATATATATATATATATTATATATATATATATTATATATATATATATATATATAATATATATATATATATAATATATATATATATAATATATATATATATATATATATATATATATATATATATATATAATATATATAATATATATATATATATATATATATATATATATATATATATATATATAAATATATATATATATATATATAATATATATATATAAATATATATATATATAATATATATATATATATATATATATATATATATATATAATATATATATATATATATATATATATATATATATACAGTATTGAGGCAATTAATTGGGAAATGCAGTTTCTAACACTTTACAACAAAGTTGAAAAGTGTTTATGACTT
>OX578141.1:48556904-48631904 GCA_951213105.1 Amaurobius ferox | reverse complement strand
GCATATTATGCAAGCTTGGATTAATGTTTTTTCATAGAAGAATAAATACAGATTAGCTAACAATGGTGAGGCACACCTCCCTTGTGGGATACCAACCTGTTGTTTAAAAAAAGTATCACCATGTTGAATATAATTCTCATAAAGAGTGAAACTAAGTAATTTTTTAAAGAGAAAATTTGAATATTTTATGTTTATATTATATTTTTCAAAAATTCCTAAAATAATTCCATGCAGATCATCTATATTAATATTATTAAACAAATCTTTGAAGTCAAAAGTATAAATACTATGAATATTAGAAAGAGTTTTTAATTTCTTAACTAATTCAAAACTTTTTTTTACAATATGACAATTATTTGAGATTTCATCTGACAAGGATACTTCATGTAATATTTTGAATAATAATTTTCCAGCATTAGTAATGTAAGAATTATGCCCACTGGTAATGGTTCGAAAAGCAACAGGGGATTTATGAGACTTGGGTACTAAAACAATATATGGAATGTTATTACAACTATTTTTTAGATGGATTTGCTTATATTTGGCTGAAATTCTATTGGATAAGATTTTAAGGTTAGTTTTATGTAAATTATAGATTTGATTATTAAGTAAGTGTGACTGGAGGGTACTTTTATAGTAATATTTACAAATAATTGGGTAGTTACCACTTGCCTTATCGACATATGTAATGACAAAATCATTTGGTATTTCTTTAATATCATTTTTAATTGAATTAAGTTTATATGAATTATTAATTTTCTGATTATATATACATAGGGATTTAAGTATTGCTCTATTAAGACTCTCCAGGATTTGAAGGCTTCTACAGGGATTTGATATTTATAACTGATTTTATAGATAATTTATTTAAGTCAAGAAATAAACCTTTACATATTAATTTATGTTTAAATTTAGTAGGTATACGGTACTTAGTACCAAGTAACATCAGTGATCTCAGTGCATCATAATTATTAATGTTTAGATTTCCCGTTATAACATGCCCATGGTGTTTTTCTACGAAGTCTTAGTATTTTTCTAAATGACAGAGGCAATATGACTCTTTATCCAATTTATAATTTTGATTAATATCTATTGATTTGGCAATTTGATTATAATTGAAAATATAACGTTCTAGCGGTTTATCATATTTATAAGCAATTTTAGGATTTACATGTTTGACAGGAAAGTAATTGGATACCGATTTCAAAAAATTATTTATATATATATATATATATATATATATAAATAATGTTATAACGAGAGAAATATATATATATATATATATATATATTTCTCTCTCTCTGTGTGTGTATATGGTTGCATATGCGAGGAGCATTCACAATGCATCGTAAAACATTGTTTTGGAATACTTTCATGTTCTCAATATGCTTTTATCTCAGTCAACACCCAGGCCGGGCAGGCATACAAAAACGTCGGTGCAATAATTTGGTTATAAACAATAAGCTTTTTGGGATGGAGAGAAGGTATTTTCTACCGAGAAGGTGGCGAAAGGCAGCAAAAGACTTTTTGATGACGGCAGCTTTTCAATTATATCCTTGAAAATATTTGGGTGTCAAGGGTGACACCCAGATATTTTGCAGAGTGGGCAGTTGGGTTTAAAATTGCACACTGCACTCTTGGAGGCGTTAATTTTGATTCTACAGATCACGAGCCAGTGCACATTTATGCAGCTTTGTAGTGTGTTAATGGAATTTTGTAGTGAACAACTACGTGCAATCAGTGCCACGTCGTCTACAAAGACGGCCAGCTTAATTTGTGATACCTCCAGTAAGTCATTGATAAAAATATTAAAGATAAGTGAGACTGAGATTTCCTTCCGACTGAGAATCCCGGCCCTGATTGGTCGAGAATTACAGAGAGTTTTATCAATTCATACGCGGAAGGAACAATTAGTGATATACGAATTGATGATGACCAAAAGTTGTGAAAAATGCCAAATCGCACTAACATGGAAATTAGCCCAGGGACATAAGTTGTATTAAACGCCTTTGCGATGTCGAAAAATACATTGCTGATATACTGCTGTTGGAAGATTTTTCAGAAGAGTGTTCTTAGATAGTTTCGACTACACACATGAGTTGGGACTGTGTGGAATGATCGGAATCCTTGCTGGTCGGGAATTGAAACATTATTCGATCTGCAGAAACTATCCAAACGTCTTAGCAACACTAATTCATGAATTTTGGAAATGCTTGATAAAAGGCTAATTAGTCAGTAACTTTCTGCTAGGGATAAATTTTGGTTAGCTTTATCAAGAGGAATGGAGGCGTCAGTTTTCCAACTTTGGGGGGGGGGAAGCGACATTCAAGCATATGATTTAACAGCAAGGTCAACAAACATAAATGGAAATTATTTTAATGATGCGATTACTAAGACCGGGCGCTTTTCTTACCTTGATACCACTGATACTATGCAGAACTTCAACCACTGAAATGCTTTCCTGTTCATTTGGTGTACCTGTGTGTAGGGCTTTGTGATTAGTCAGTTGCGGATCTTGTTCTATGTCTGTGTAGATATGGCTGAAGTTTTGGTCTATGTGCTGTGTAAGTTGGAGTTCCAAGCTATCTGCAATAGCATTAGATTTTTCCTCCGCAGTCTGGATAAGTCCATGTGGACCGTTAATGGGCGGAATTGTAGTTTTCTTGGTTCTGAAATTTTTAGCTATTTGCCTGAGACTGTGATCCGTTGGTGTGAGATTCTCTAAGTATGTGCGCCAGCGATGATGCATCTGTGTGTTGATCAGACTTTGATCTCGGTATAGAGTTTAAGCAATTGTCCGCCGTAAACGGGGTATCTGGCGCGCTTCCAATCCTTCTTTAAACAGCTACGATGTCTAATTTGTCCCTAATATCACCTGGAAGAGTGTGATGCTTAGGTCTGGAATGATTTGGTTTCGAGGCTGCAGCTACAGCTCCGAGCAGAGAATGATTCATATCCTGGACATATTTTTCAATGTTGTCCGTGCTGGTAATTTTGAGAGGAGTGTACTAGTGTTTTAAAGGATATAGCGAAAGTTATGCCAATTTGTATGTAGCTCCGCTGGATGATCTAAAAAATTTTATCAATGTTAAAAGTCAATATGACAGGAAGATGAACAGATGTCAGGTTACATCTGCGCTGATCGAATAATCATAAGGAATGTTCCATAAAAGTGTCAAATCGATGATTGTGGTGCTGTACTGTGTTCCTGTCGTGTAGTATGTCGGAGTGGGCGGAGTTACGATCCTGAAGTAGCGCACTGAGTCGATTGTTTTAGAGATTCAACATACAGATTCGAAGCTGTGTCCCAAGTAGTATGGCGTGACTTTAGATCACCAGCTATGATCACGTTACTGCAGAGTCCCAAAAGTGCTCCTAGATCATTGCTTGGAAAATATTTCATATTTAATGGAGTGATATACACAGAAGCAAATGCCATCGGGACCAAATTTGGGTTAGTAATTTTGATAACAGTGGCATCTAGCTTCGTAAAGACCGGGACGCTTAGTCGATGGTGAGGAATATTATTCTTTGCGTAGAGTGCAATGTCGCCAGCAGATTACCACTAGGCCTTAAGGGCCTGTATGAGAAATAACCAGTATAGTTACAGATTGCTGGGGAGGTGGGAAAAGGCAAGTGCGTTTCACAGATCATAAAAATATAAAAATTATTGTTTATAGCATAATCACGCACCTCGTCAAGCTTGGACGCACTCAGTTGGCGTTCCAAAAGCCGACTTTGACAGACTGCAAGCAATGGGAATCAGAAAGAGAGAAAGAACATGGCAAAAAACCAAAGGATGCCAAATCATATCAATTTCAGTCGACGCCGCACGGAGATCAGTGAGAGGAAGCTGAATAAACCCCTGTCATAGGTGCTTCTCATATTAATTAACGTCGAGAGCAGGACGGTATAGCCAACGTTATCGTTGACATTAGTTTTAGAATTTTGATTGGCGTCCCTAGAGACCGCGTAGGTTCAGTAATTTGTTTGCTAATTTGGGGTGTGGGGCAGTTTACTCGACATCACCGCTGACAGCAGAAGAATACTTAACATTTGCCTTGACGCCAGCTTCATGGAAAGGATGGCTTTAATTTACAGCTCTATATGCCGGAAGGGAATTAGCAGGATTATTATATCCAGTTTGACTGTTGGGGGAGGGGGCTACGTTTGTCAGGCACAGATGAATTACTCTGATTCCTCGGGAAACCTCGCCAATTAGCAGCATGCAGTAGATTGCAGTGTATATGTATATGGTTGACGTCCTATCTATTGAGTTACTCAAATTATAGTATGTTTTTACCAATATTAGAATTTGACCCTATAATTTTGTACCAAACTTCTTTCAAATACGTATTTGATGTTTTAATAATTAAGTAATGGTTTTTGACACAGTTTAGCTGAATCTGGCAACTTTAATATTACATTCAGTTCAAATATTTACTAGCATTTTCTTATAAAGTAATAACATTAACAATCCGAATTTTTGTACATCACCGAATATTAGCCCCAGTTATAGTTCTATTAAAAGTTTCTGCTCTATAAATAAAGAAAAATGTACTTAAACAATAATTTCCAGTATACCTTAAAGCATTCCTTAAACTACATTCATATTCATGACGTACCATCCTGCTAATATCGGTTACCTCGGCAGCAGGTCTTGTTAAAACTTAATTCTATTTTAATCAAGAGGGCGGAAGTGGGAAATAAAGTTTCCCTTCGTGTGTTATCAAGGATTATTTTCATAAAGAAAGAAACCACTATTGATACCTTTGATATCGGAACTACGTTAGTATTATAAATGATGCAAGCTATTTAACTTTCAGTAACACCTAAACCTTCTGCGACAAGTATGCAATTTCAGTTCATCAAAAGAATGTATTAATTAATTTGGTATTTGTGATTCGTGGAAAATGGGAATATCCTTTATGAGATATAGGGGCTTTTATTTCCTGATAAGCTCACTAATTAATTATATTTGAGAATGATTTGTTGAAAGAATAATTACATTAAATTTACGGATCTTTTTAAGCATTAAAATTATACAAAAAACCTGTTTTCAGCGTTTCATTTAATTTCATGGTTTCATTTATGATGCATAATTTTCTTATTCAGAGTTGTACACTTATTTAGATTCATGTACTTGGTGCATATTAGTTTTGTTTTAGTTGTTACATATTTAAAATTTTTAAATATCACTTTATTGGTATCATTATAATAAAGTTGATACTGCGCTATATAACAATTTACACTAGCATGTTATTTGTGCAGTTTTATTGTACTGTAAAAATTGTATTGTATTGTGCTCTTTCAATGCAAGAAAAAGTACCGAAAATATTCGGTGGAATACATTTGAATTAAAATGCACCCATATATTACGACAGAAACTAAATATAGGTAGTTAAGAGTAACTCAGTTATTTCAGTGAAGCACGATGTACTTAGTTATATTCGGCAAACAATTCGAAGTGTAATACTATTTAAGATAGTGGAAATGTACCTACGACAGATATTTCCATAAAATTACGATTTTTTCTTATCTGATTAATTTTCAAATTATATTTTATACAGCGCTGTTAAGGTAAAATTATATGAGTAATTATAATGTTTTCATGCCACGAAATTATGTATGAAAACGCTTGAGTGTCATTTTGTAAAACGATTTTCTTTTATCATACAAAAGTACACAAATTATTTAAAAAGTTTTAATTGTTTTGTTTTATATATTTTACACAATTCAATAAAATTTTAATGAACAATTTGATAAAATGACGTTGTTGTTATTGATACCCAGACCGTCCGACCTGTCAGAAAGGTGTAAGGTAACTGTTTGGACGGCCGGGAAGTGCCACCCAATTTAGACCGGAACCCAGTGGAGGAGGCATCCACAGGGACCGTACCCTCCTTCCCCTACCACCAACCTCTCGGAAGGATTTACGGACCCACATGTTTAACGTGATCGTACTCCGCATGAACACGGCGGCAGTTGTGGCAGCGTGCAAATCCAGAGCGCAAACCACCGGGCTACCGCGTCCGAAATCTGTCAACAGCACGTGGTGTTCCCAGGTGGTCACCCACCCAAGTACTAACCGCGCCTGATGCTGCTTGACTTCGGTGATCTAACGAGAACCGGTGTTTTCAGCACGGTAGGTTCGTTGGATGGTAAAAACATCATAACTTGGCGTATCATAACTTTTCTAATTTTGGAGACATACTTTTTGGATACATTATTTGTCGTTTTAATACACATATAATTATTCATTTTTTATGTCACTTATTCTTTAATTACCGTTTAAGAACGTTTGTGATAGTTAAATAATTTTACACGAAATAGTGGCATTTTTTAAATGCTACTATTTGAAATTGACACTATGTATATAAAAATGCCACAATTTGAATTACACTTGCAATTTGTTAGCTTTGTTTTTATTGCAATTGTCAAATTACTTTTATTTGCCGGCTTTAGAAAAGTTGCAAACACATAATTATGTTAATTTCTGCTTTTTAAAGCAATTAGTAAGCTGGGATAGAAGCAATCGGTATTTAAGATTTTTACTGGAATATATGTTTATATCAATTAAAAAGAAAACATTATATATATATATATATATATATATATATATATATATATATATATATATATATATATATATATATATATGAGATATTATTAGTTATGTCCGAAAATTTATAATTTTTACAATACTATATGCTCTATAATTTAGATTAAAAGGGTTCTCCGTGGTACAAGTTTTAGCATATATTATATGGCACTGAGTTTGCAAGTTTCAAGTTATTGTTTCTATTTATATGCAAATAACCCAAATAGCTATAATCGGAAGTTTAGTATGAGGTTGTATTTAATTATTATCTTAGGATGCAACAATTACTACATAACGTTTACTTTTTGTCTGATACTTTTAGTTATAATGTAATAAAAGCAATAATATATGCAATAACCGTTACAGAAGATGATTCATATTTATTCTCTATTGTGTCTTTAGTACAGATCAAAGGATCATAACATTAATATCTTCTTATTTCATAGAATGAATAGAGAAACTTCTGATGTTATGTGCAATATATGATGCAAGAAATATTCTATACTTAAATAAATACTCAGATAATTATAGGACCGGTCTTTTCAATGTAAATATTATACAACAGAGCCACATCAATGGATATCATTCTTATTAGATTACAACATTGTTGAAAGTAAACGCAGATGTGTAATAGATCTTTTTAATATTGAATGATAGTAATTGAATAAATATAGTAATTGAATACTTCATTTCAAAGGTTCACCAAAGCTTTTCATGCAACTTCAATCTGATATGAATATTTTAATTTCCAAATAATGCACATTTAACAACTTGCAATGCTTTTTTGTCTGATATTTGTCCAGTTAATATTTCATCTTGAATTATTTTCAGGATTTAATCAGGATATCTTCTATCTATTCTCTATATATAAAACGCAGGCCAAAATTTTAAATTCCATTTCTGAGAATCCATTGAACTGATTTTCAAAATTATTTTTTTGTTGACAACTGATACGTTTCGAATGATAAGAGTGTATATAATTTTTTCCTTAAACTCGTGATTTTTAAATGGGATGTAGAAAATTCACTAATCAATCTAATTCTTATGCTATGTATCTCTGTGGAATAGTCCATATAGCATCAAATTTTTTATAGAGAAAAAGAGGTTCGTAGCCTGCTTGACACAGGTTTACATTTTTCTCAACTAAAAAATTATTTTGGAAAAATATTTTTTATTTGGTTTATCTGATATGTATATTTAAAACATAACCCATTTTTAACACTTTACAACAAAGTTGAAAAGTGTTTATGACTTTGTTCATTCTGTCTGTCTGTCTGTCTGTCTGTCCGTTAGCACGATAACTGCCGTAAAAATGACTTAATCAAAATGAAATTTTAGTATGTTGTTCAGACGGTCTGTAGGACCTATGGGAATATAAATGAATAATATCACACAATTAGTTTTGGATTGAACCCGGGTTGAAAAAATGAAATACATTGAGCCCTATGGGACCTAAATTTTCTAACATTTTTTAAGCGGATTTAAAATTCACAAATTGCTTCGAAAATTTTAGGTAATAGTCAAATTGTTCCATAAAATATATAAAAAAAACTTCAGCTAAATATATTTAGTAGTTTTTTAAATAAAAATTAAAATAATAATTACACATCTTATATGAAACGATCACGTGACCATGATATGAAACGATCACATGACCCACTTAAAAATGATATATGGCATCCATCTTGTTTCAAATTCGTGATTTTTTAAACTTCTTTTTAATTCATATTGAGTGTTGTATCCATCCTAAAACTACTTTATTTCTGCTTAAATTCTGTGCATCTACATACTAAAACAACACAATGACAATATATTTGAGTTTAAATTCTCATTCAAATTTGATTATTTCTACAACTAAGCCTATTTTTCACCTATGTAAAATGTAAACAGCAAAATAAGTAGAATGAGTTGTATTAGAATTACTGTATTTCTTTAACACAAAATAATTCAGTCCATGGAGTCTGCATGGCTGATATGAATGAAATATTAATTGATTTTATAAACAGAAGGACGATTTATTTCGATGAAGTTTTAAGCATAAAGATTATGAATTGTAGCTCCATGGTCTTAATTTTTAAATAAAATAAATTATTATAGTATTGTGATGAATGAAATGGAGAAAGTTATGAATGAAATCCTGCTTTTATAGAGAGATCCAGGCGTGTTATTTTTTCTATGACGTCATTTGAATTAATTTCAGTTGTTTTCGATGAAGTTTTCAAATATAATAAATTATCGTAGTATTATGATAGATTTAAAAATATTACCGTGGAATGTATTGCATTTTAGAGATATTTAAACCACGCAATTTATATTTCAATGCCGTCATTTGAATGAAGTTCATTTTTTTCAATGAAGGTTTAAGTTTTCAAATATAATAAATCAATGTAGTATTGTGATAAGTTTTAAAATATTACCGAGGAATGTATTGCATTTTCGACTTTTTTTAAATAAAATGGCATTGAAGTTGGAAAGTGTTTCATAATCAATGCTTTAAGCATGATTGATCTTTCTTGTCAATTATTCAATCTGGGGATCTATCTGTGGTGCTAAAAATAGGGAGGTGAATGTGATTGTGTTTAAATGGGTGTATGTGGCAATAATTATGTGTGCACCAATGTGGCGCTTAAATTAACACTTTGACATAATTGTATATATAGTGTTTTCTGTTAAGATTCATAAGAACTCATTGTCTTGTTAGGTAATAATCCATCATTGTTGCTGCTATCAACGCTGTTAGGTAAATTAAATAATGGGGAAATTCATTTATTACACAATAATTAAATATAAAGTAGTTTATTAAAATATTATCATTATTCTTTTTATTATAAACACTTGAAAAGTGTATATGTCTTTGTTCATTCTGTCTGTCTGTCTATCCGTTCGCACCATAACTGCCGAAAAAATGACTATACAAAATGGAATTTCAGTATGATGATAAGACGGTCTGTGAGATATGTGAGAATGCAAATGAATACTATCACCCAAATAGTTTTGGATTGAACCTCGATTGAAAAAATGAAATACATTGAACGGCATGGGACATAATTTTTCAAACATTTTTGAGCAACGTTAAAATTCATAAATTGCTTCGAAAATTAAAAAAAATTATTCAAATTATCTCATGAAATATATAAAAAATGTTCAGCAAAATATATTTGGTAGCTTTTTAAATAAAAATTAAAATAATAATTACACCCATATCACATGAAGAGATCATGTGACCCCCTTCAAAATAAAATATGACATCGATTTTTTTCCCGTAAAAATATGGATTTTTAAAGTTCTTTTTAATTTATATTGAGTATTACATCAGTCCTAAAACCACTTTATTTTTGCGTAATTTCTGTGCATCTATGTACTGCGTCAAAGCAAATACAATATTTCTGAGTTTAAATGATAAAACTTTGATCATTTTTAAAACGAAGCCTAATTTTAACTTATATAGAACGTAAACATATCAAGCTATAAAATGAGTTGCATAAACATTGCTGAAATCTTTTAACTCAAAATTATTTAAGTCCGGAGAAATATAGCTGATATGAATAAAACATTCATTGATTTTACATAGAGAAGCAAACGATTTTATAGTATTGCCTTTTTCGATGAAGTTTGATGCATGGAGTTAGAAAGTGTTTTTACCTACATGGTTTTAAGTTTTAAGTTAAATAATTCATTGTAGTAGTGTGATAATTTTAAAAATATCACCACTGAATGATAGGAATGGAATAAAAATTTATGAATGAATTATTTACTGCTTTTATATAGGGAGTCAGGCGATTTATATTTCGATGATGTCATTTGAATAAAGTTTATTTTTTTCGATGAAGTTTAAAGTTTTCAGATATAATAAATTATTGTAGTATTGTGGTAATTTTAAAATTATCACCGCTGAATGCATCGCATTTTAGAGATGTTTAAATAAAATTGCATTGCAGTTGGAAAGTGTTTCATAATCAATTTTATATGCATGATTGATATTTCTTGTTATTATTATTTGTCACTCACTGATTTTAGAGGGACCTGTAATATCATGGTACTTGCGTAATGTTGGTACGTTAGACGTCATTAAACCTCACTAAAATACTTATGGGTCACTTTCTCTAAACGGGCATTATTTTTCAACCTGTTTTGTGCATAATATTTTAACATGGGCGGTTTAAACTAAAAACAAGTAGCAGCGATCATTTTGAAGGGATTAAATAGAAAATGCAAATTTTTATTTTTAAGGTAAGTAAATGATAGCATGACAGGGAAATTACACTTAATATAGGCAACTGCTTTGTTAGTATATATATGTATACATCATTAGAAAAATAAAAAAAATGTTTTGCTTTAATTGAAATCGCACATTTAGAACTAACTTCTTATATGTTTTATCATCTAAAAAAATCTTGTTTAAATGTCATTCCCTTGTCTACAAAGAATACAGGTAAATGACGGCAGGAGAATGACGAATCATGTGATTTTACTTTCTGAGCATATGAGTTTTATCAATATTTAAGCCTAACTTGCTATTCGGTTTGCTACACTAACTAGACACATATATAGTATGTAAAAAAGTTATATAATTTTTTATCCTGAGAATAATTAATGAAAGGTTAATGACAAGGAATAAAAAAAGCTGATGTGGAAAAACGTCATATTTCTCACAGAATTTTAATAATGTAATAACAATTTTGATTTCTTAATACTTTTTATTGTAGGGGAAAATATTGTGAAAAATAAACCATGTTGATCGATTTTCCATTTACATTCATGTTTCATACCTTCATGTTTCCAAACAATTCATGTTTTCAAAAAGTGATTAATTACTGTAAAAATCTCCCACGAAACTCAGACGCAGATTTCTAATACACTTTCACGTTTTAAACCAGCGATTTTCAACATTTTTTGTTTGGAGGAACCAGGGTGTTAAAGAAAAGTTTCGTTTTTCATTAATATCTCGACAACCCCTGGTCTTAGAAACTCGAAACATGGACTAAACTATAAGTGAGGATATTTCAAGGCTACCCACAAAATTTCATCAAATCCGGTTCAGCCGTTCTCAACAGATATACAGACAGACAGATTTTCAATTTTATTTATATAGATTATTTAATTTAATATAAAACATCAAATTAAAACAAAGCTAGAAAATGAATGCTTGTAAATGAAGTTGTGATTTTATGATTCGGCTGTTAGGACATAAAAAAGAATGACATGCAATAAAAAAAACTAAATTTTTAAATATTAAAAATATAAATTGTTCTTTATCTAATGGGTGACAATTATCAACTACAATATAGTAAAAATGATCAGTGTCTAAAAACAATCCCAAGTCATGCAAAGTTTTATTAAAACACCTGTGTCATGTAAAACGCTTGTTTACGAAAATGAGCTATATATCATTGAAACGGTAAATAGCACATCGTGGTATTTATGCGCACACTTCTAGGTTGACTCCGGCTCACTGTGCTTTTCATAATGCAGCCGCACGTTCATTTGGTGAGATCTTTAACATTGTTGAGGCACTCTTATTTCTGCATGTACTTCACTCCTGCTGCATTCCACCTTTTGACTCTGTTTTCCCAAGTTCTCAATGATTTTTGGATGCGTTCTGTCAGGATTCTGCAAATCAGGTGCCAGGAATTTGTATGTTTTTTCAAAGCATTCTCAATGTCAACTCTGTATTTTTGATACCAATCAGTATTTTTCAAAATACTTTGTATTTTTTATCCCGGATTTACTAGTTATAGAGCACATCTGGTACGCCCTCGTTTGGATTATTGCACTCGCTGATTGATTGGTTGCGTCACCACCCGTTGTATTTGCGGTTAGCCGTTGTCAATATTTCTTAATCTCTGTTAACGTAATCTTTCTTATTTGAAAGTGACATGTGTTATATATGTAAGCAATAACAGTATCTTTAATATTCGCGACGGCCTAGTGTCGTTTTTATATTTTTGCTTTGAAATACCTCTGCCTTACAATGACATCACATATCATCATAAAAAAAATCATGTATCCATCTTGGCGTCACAATAAGGAACTAATTAAAAAATGTTTAACAACTAAAGCGTTCTGTATGAGTAAAAGGTCAATAAAATATAGTCTGCCAAGCAGTAATGGCAAAATCATATTAAGCTTTCCACGGTAATACTTGTTTTCGATTTCGCTATGTGGACTTCCTTTTCAAAATATTATTTGGCATAAAATCGTGGAAAATAGGGATATTTGTTCACCATCGCAATTGACAGACATCGGCATTTTCGAGTAATGCTGAACAGGAAATTACAATTGGAATTTAAATTTTTCTATGGCTGATACCTGTGATTGTATCGTGTGCTTTCTTGAATTGCTTATCTGAGAATATACCTTATATCTTCTTTGTGGAGTATGGCAAAAAATAATACGGATGGCTTTATAATATTACATTTTGTTACTGAATTTTACTGTCTAGACCGCTTCTATATTGATTTATTTAGAAGAATGAACACCAGAAGACAGCAAATAAGAGCGTACATATTTTAATCTTAAGAGCCTGTTATCCAGTAAGTGCACGTGACCAACTTCAAAATAAAATATGGCATCCATCTTTTTTCCAGTGTCAAAATCGTGATATTTAAAGTTATTTTTAATTTATATTTAGTGTTGCATCCGTCCTAAAACTTCTTTATTTTTGCGTAATTTCTGTGCATCTATATTGTGCGCCGACGCAATTACAATATTTTTTAGATCAAATAATCATCAAACTTTGATTATTTCTACAAAACTTAATATTAACGTATACAGAATGTAAACACATCAAGCTATAAGATGTATAAGAACAGCTGAATTTTTTAATGCAAAACTATTTAGCTCTGGAGTATGGAATATTGCTGTTATGAATGAAATATTCATTTATTTTACATAAAGAAGCAGACGATTTTATAGAATTACATTTTTCGATGAAGTTTTAAGCATGGAGTTAAAAGGTATTTTTACCTCCATGGTTTCAAGGTTTTAAGTAAAATAAATTATTGTAGTATAGTAATAATTTTAAAAATATCACTGCTGAATGAAAGGAATGGAATAAAATTGTATGAGTGAAATATTCACTGCTTTTACATTGTATTACAGTTGGAAAGTGTTTCATAATCAATGCTTTATGCATGATATATCTATCTTGTTTGATTACGTGAAATATTTTATCTTTATTTGTAATAATGTTTGCCAATTTGCGAGTTTCTTTTATTTTAAAAATTAAAGTTTGCAGCAAGGAATTATGTTTTATAAATCATACTCCCTCATGAGAACAAAAATAATGCCCTTTAATTGACAAATGATTGTATAATATATATTTAAAAACTTCAATGAGTTAGTTAAGAAATAATGCAAGACAGTGTCAAAACCCTCTAATGTTCTGAAAAAGTTTAATACTAGGCGTGCAATATATTGTTACCATTAGGTATCAGTGTAATTCATTTTTAACAATTTGCAACATAGTTAAAAAGGGTTTTTGACTTTAGTCATTCTGTCTGTCTGTCTCTTCATCCGCATGATAACTGCCATAAAAATGACTTTATCAAAATGGAACTTTAGTATGTTGTTGAGACTGTATGTGGGACATATGGGAACGTAAATGAATAATATCACCCAATTAGTTTCGAACTGAACCGGGGTTAAAAAATGAAATACATTGAACCCTAGGAGACCTCATTTTTCAAAGATTTTTAAGCAAAAATTTACAAATCGCTTCGAAAATTTTAGGAAATATTCAAATTATCTCATAAAATATATAAAATAAATTCAGCAAAATATGTTTTGTAGTTTTTAAATAACAATTAAAATAATAATTACTGATAATCAAACTTTGATTATTTCTATAACGAAGCTTAATTTTAATGGATGCAGAATGTAAACAAGTGATTGTAAGATGAGTTGTATAGGAATTGCTGAATTTTTTTCACTCAAAATTATTTAACTCTTGAGTCTGGAATAAAATCGTATGAATGAAATATCTTCTTTTGCATAGAGAACGAGACGATTTATATTTCGATGACCTCATTTGAATAAAGTCCACTTATTTTCGAAAACGTTTGACGTTTCCAATAAAATAAATTATTCTAATTCAGTGATAATTATAAAAATATCACCGCTGAATGTATCGCATTTTATAAATGTATAACTAAAATTGCATTGCAGTTGGAAAATGTTTCTTAATCAATTCTTTATACACGATTGATCTTTCGTGCTTTTTTATACTGAGGTATGCCATTTTTGTTTGCATATTTAATGTCATATAATTTACTTAAGTTCTACCCGTATTACTAATACTTTTTTGTATTAGGTATAATTACATTACTTAAGTTGTACTTTAATTAACTTAGTTAAATAGCAAATAATTTTCCCAGAAATCAGCCCTATGTAGGTTCAATTTTTCTTGCATGTATTGTTCGATATTGGTACAATGTTTTATAGTTCTGAAACAGTTGTTATAATTTTTATGACATGTTCAAACCCAACTTTTCCAATGCAACAAATTTGCAGAGGGTCAGTGCGGACGTTACAGAAACATTCAATATTAATGAGAAATAAAATAATCAGATGCCAAGACCATATAACATCAATTTATTCATTGTAATGGCTTTTTTGAAACCGTTGTATATACGTTACATTATTTAAAATTGCAACCGGAGACTACATGAAGGCTATTGACATTCAGACATTACGACCTTTGATTTCTATTTTCCATGTGTATAAGGTAGAGTGTAATAATGATCAGACAAAATTTGATGCATTTAGAAATAAATCGTGTACTAGAAAAATAATTTAGTTTATTTACCAAGCTCCTTATAGCTGCGTAATTACAAAATATCAAATAATAGTACAATTTATATCGTCAAGTTGTTATGTTATAATGGTACATCTTGAAAAAAGTAACTTGTTTCGCTTCCTTCGTCTTTAACACAAGTGTCGGCATAAAAATGGAGCGATACAAAATTAAAGTTTTTGCACTCTAGATTAAGTGTCAGCTCTGTTTAACTTGATATTTGAATGCATACGGCTTCCATTACTTTGTATATGCCCCGCTTAATAATAATATTTTAAGTGCACGAAAATGGTGTGATGAAAGTTTAAAATTCGACCAAACCATTCATTGGTCTTTAAATCTGAAAACGTGTCACCCAGACAATGCTTTCTAATTGTCCCATCATTCTATTGAATGGTTGCTTTAAACTCAACATTTGTTATCTAAATTATTGCTTCAACTTCAAGTCAGAAAATAGCATTTCTGAACAAAAACCATCTTTCATTTTTCCCCTTCCAAATGAGCTACTTGATTCTCCGAAGACTCGTCCAGTAACTTTATTAGGTGCTTCAAATAATTGGTTAGGGGGAAAAAAGTTATGCTAAGTGCTCAATGCTGTTCCACGAAAAGAAGCGAATAACAGAAGTTAGAACATTCTCGTTTTCATTAAATTCCTTCCCATTTTTTTATCATGTGAATTGGCAGTTTAATAAGCGTGTTACAAAGCGGAAAAAATGAACTCATTAGCAAATTTGCAATAATCGACGAGAGTTTCTTTTCGCCCTGTTTTTCTTCGCCTAATTTCCACGGCTGTGCTGCATATTTAAGTGCTGTAAGAATTTATAGAAACAGGTATTGTTAATGGAATCAATACGTTAAAGAATATAAGTGAACAACGTAACAAAAGCTCTTGATTATACATGGAACTACATTTAACGTTAAGATCGATATGTGCTAAAAACAGTCATTTTCGATAAAGTGTAAAAGTATCCTAAATATATATTTGAGTTATGATATTAAACTTCATTTATAGTTTATAGATATTAGCTATTGATAACCAGATGATATAAAACTTATATCTGATATGTATTTGAATCAGTCGTTTCAAAAATACCATAAGTCACATTTTTTTACAAAAAACGGATCGTTGCAGGTTGGGTGTCTTCGAAGATAGTTTTATATGTTGTGCAAAAGTAGCAAAAATATCATTGAATTTAATTTAACGTGTAATACATGCTATTGATTTCTGCCATCAAAATAAGCGTATATTACTAATAAATTACATGTAAAATATCTTTTACATTATAAAATAACTAAATAATAGCATTCATAATGAACATGTTTTGAGGAAATATTTTACTGGATAACTGAACAAGTGAAAGATACCAATGAAAACGAGGCGTAATCAGATGACGAATATGACTAGGAGCCTAATGTCCGTATTCTTTTACAAATGTCTTCATAATAATGACACAAATAAACAATTTTTTTTGGCACTTTTTGGATAATATAGCCATTTTTCAAAAGTATTTTCAGATTTTTCTTCCTCCGTCTCTTAGCAAACCGTCGTAAGCCAATGAACTTAAAAATTATATATTTTGAAAATATTTCAACAATTTTTTTGCAGCAAGAATAACGCATATTACTCAATATGTTGTAAAAATCTATGTTGATATATTTGTTATTTTAATTTTATTCAGTTTTATACAGTTTTATCAAATCTTGAAACATTTTGTAAACATAACTTATACTGTTTTGAAATGACCGATTCCTATGTAAAATAAATAAGTCATAAGAACAAAACTCTAAAGTGTACCTAAAAAGTTATTTGATATATTTTTATATATTGTACTCATCAAATAGGTAATTTTACAGATATTTGATTACGACAACGTAAAATCTGCGAGTGAGTGGATGCCAAACGTTCCGATCAAACGTTTGGTTCGTTTGTACGGGTTGTAACTTTTGAACGCAAACTCCAATCTACACAAAACTTTGCTGATCTATTTAATTATATAAAACTTTCATTGATATTAGTTTCCAAGTTGATCGGTTAAGAAAAAACTTGTCGTAGGGATAATGATGCTAGCAGTTTGTTAACAGCTCACATAAATGGCAAAATATGCTTCAAATATTTTCACTTAGTTTTTTAGCTATTCAAATAACAATTAATTCATTTATCCATCGATGAGAAATGTTGGAAATTACTTACTGCTTACAAGTGTATTGCAAAAAAGTGAAGTTTCAGAGGTCTATATGGTGCAGAAATGTTATCATTCATAGTAAAAATCGCATCTTTCCTACATTCGATTATCATTATTCAGCTCAACCGTTTGTCTCGTTTGTACGGACTACATTGGATGCATATATCAATCGAAACCAAACTGAATAATAAGTTTGAATAATAAGGTTCTAATTTATGAATACATTTTAAAAATATTTTTAGCAAATGCTACAAACTTAGTAAAATGTCTTAATTTGAAAACACCATTAATGGCGTACACAACAATTTATAAGTGTTCCAGAGTGCTTTTAGATGTTATAACGTTCATCATGAGTGGCAATATTAATGGAAATTACAACCATAAGCTTTTATACACAGCCCGAAATCGCGAATACAAAATTTGCATAGGGGTAGTCTAATAAACAGATACTAAAAGTATCGTAAATTACAAGTACATAAATAATTCAGGGCAACCAATTAAGCGTTCTATAAGAAGCAAAGCTTTAGATTTCCAGAAAATAATATAAGGGAAAATAATAATATACACACATAGGTTCGAAAATGAGGCGGCAAGCAAAACTAAGGATTTGAACAGGATCGAAGATACAAATAGAGTCGCGATAAATATGAATAATAAGGGATTTAAAAGTAATATGTTAAGGGGGGTTAATGCAATTAATTAAAAGAAACGTTTATCAAAAATAGGGGTAAATTTTTCATTAATAACAAATTGTGAAAAACAGTGGACAATTTATTATTTTTAATATCACGAGCATGCACAAATCAACGAATGCCAACAATACGCATTGTAACCAATATAAAACTTATAATTATTTTCGAGAGATAAATGGGGGGACAACATATACTCCAGTTTGACTCAGGAAATTACGTTTATCCTTAAATTTATCTGTATAAATACGACTAAATGAAGAGGTAACAGTACGGGTAGAATGGGCAAGTTTAAACTTAAAGTCACTGCAAAAATGAATAAGTGAACGGAAAATTGCAGGATGGAACGATTTATATGGCAAAATATCAAGAAGGGGCAAGATTAGTTTCAGGATAAATAAAATTAGAGCAAGTGCAGGATATATATTTTATAAATGAAATCAAATGAGAAAGCGGCTTCATATCTGATGTTAAAGACAAAAATTTTTTCAGTATGTAAAGCAGAAATCAAAACATACATTAAAAGCACGAGTAAAATAAGCACTGAAAGAATAACCTCGAAATACAGGCAGAATATGATGCTTTACAAACAGTTTTAGCTTCTATGTCTTGAATTGGTACAACTCCAGGTCATCTCCTGAAGCGGTCGATTATTGTTAAACAATAAATGTTACAATGGAAGAGGGCCAATTATGGCGAGATGAATATGTGCGAAGCGTGCGTTTGAAAGAGCAAATGTGGCAAGATGAGTTTGGGTGTGTTTATTCACCTTTGATCGTTGGCAAGGAATGCAACATTTAACTTGTTTCTTAATGAATCTTTTTACAACGGGCCAAATATATCTGGAAGTAATCAACTCAATGGTTGCAGAAATTGCAGGATGAGAAAGTCCGTGAAGTTCATTTAAAATGTTATTCCGATGTAACTTGGGAACAAAAGAGTGAGATTGTCCAGTTAGCATTTCGCAAAACAACTGAAAATTAGCAATTGGTAAAGCTTGTTTTCAGTCGGAGTAAAAATTTGTTGTTGATAAGAATTTTTAACTCAGAATTATTTGCCTGAGCTGAGGCAAAATCTTCAAAATTTAAAGTAGAAGATAAAATATTGTTCATTTCAATACGTGACAGTGAATCTGCTATTGGGTTTTAAGTATCTTTTGTTTGACAGATGTTTGTGGAGAATTGAGAAATATAGTCTAGATGACGTAGTTGTTGAGGCGAACATGCACCTGGTTTCTGTTTGAAGGAGTAGATTGGGGATTTTGGGTCAGAGTAAATAACAAAATCCCGACTTTCCAGCACGTGTCTAAATCGTTTGACTTATGTGCATATTGCCAATAGTTCACGATCATATAGCAAGTTTTTGACTTACTGAAAATTTGACTGATAGAAATGCAATAAATCCCCTTTTGTTTCCGTTGAGTTACATGAGAGATCCTCCAACAGCCACATAACTAGCATCAATCCATACACTTAACTTTGCGCTAGGAATAGGATGGCGAAGAGTTGCGGTAGACAAAGCATTCTTAGCGTTTGAAATGATTTTTCAGCAGAATCAATCCGTTGAGCAAATTTTGAGTTTTGATTTTTGTAGTATTTTGAGACTTATTTTTATTTTAGATACTTTCTAAAAGTGTGTTTAATGGACCTAGTATGTGAGCAGCTTTTGGTACAGATAGAAATTGAATAACACAATGAGCAGTTTTAATTGGGTAATAGTTGCCGGTTTTGGAAATTTTTGAATACAATCTACACGTTTTGTGAGTGGCTCAATACCAGATGCTGAAACTTTAAATCCCATGAACTCAATTGATGAAAGTACAAAAATATATTTTGATATTTTTACACTCATACCATATTATTTTAACCGTTATAATAAACTTTTAAGGTTGTTCATATGTTCTTCTGGAGATTTCGAACTATTAAAATATCATCTACAAAAGCTTATGCAAATGGAAGATTACGTGTCGTTTCATCAATAAATCGTTGAAAAGTAGCAGCTGCATTACAGAGGCAAAACTGCATACGGGTGCTTTCAAATAATCCGAAGGGCGTTGCGAATGAAGATTTGTGTACATCTTCGGGATTGATAGGAATTTGATGATAGGCTTTGATAAGATTTATGTGTGAATTAATATTGCTTCCATCTAGGTTTGAAGTGAAATCTAGAATGCTGGGTATTCCATAATTATCATTTACCGTTTGAGAATTATGTGCTCAGAAGTCACCTACAGGTCTCCATTCAGTACTGTCCTTGTTACATGTACCATACAGGTACCATCTGCAATGGGGATGTGTAATTACTTTTGGAAGCTCGAATCTGACCAAGGTTGATCTTACACTGAAATTCGTGATTTGTGATGAGCAAACGATCAGGTGCAAGACGCCGTGCTTTTGCAGTTACGGGAGGTCAAATAGTTCCAATGTAGTGAAATACTGAGTGTTTTACTTCTTGATAAGTACGAGGTGGTTTGGTTATTTCCAGAATTTGACTTAACATGTATGATAAATGCTATCACCTGATACAGTTTGAACTGAATGGATGTAACTTACACTTAATTTTCAACGAGAACTTATTTTAGTTTCTGAATCAATCAGTTTCTGTTTAGACAGATCAGGTATCAAGTTGAAATTGCATAAAAAATAAGCACCTATGATGGGGGTAGAAACATTGACAACTGAAAATGACCATTAAAAATACGTCTAAGGACAAAGTCTAAGAAAATGTATTGAGATTTATACACATAAATAGAGGAAGTGTTAGCTGCAGAAATAATCATTTGGAAAGTGATTCTTCTTTGTAATTTTGAAGATTGAATGATAGATACGCCTTATCTCGTATCAATCAAACATTGTATGTTAGTGCGTTTGTTACACACAAAAAGACGACTATAAATTTTCGGCAATGCGTATTCACCTTTACACCTTCCTCTTCTCGTGTTTTTGATATTTTGGCGTTTTTAACAGGGAGAAACATATTTCCAGCCTTTAAACACATGTTAAAGCCTCAAAGCATATTTAAACTCATTGAAACACATTTTAAAGCCTTTTGACCAAAATTTTGATGATAATAACAATGGTCGTTATTTTTAGTTTTAGACTTGCTTCTTTGTCGTTGTTGTTGTTGATACCCAGACCGTCCGACCTACCAGAATGGTGTAAGGTAACTGTTTGATTGCTTCTTTGTCGTGAAGCACTGTGTCGGTTGCGACTGAGGCTTCTGCTACGAGAAAGATGCTCTATCCTCAATTGTAATATTTGTAATTCTGCAAGTAATCTATCTTCAGTGGAATTGATTGAGGAAACAGAAGAACAAGCACTCACCGAAATTGGTGTCACTTCAATGACAAGGTCCGCTATTTCTGCTGCAGCGTCCAAATTCAGAGGATTAATGACTGCTAAAATAGTTTGGACTTGAGACGGTAAATGGTAAAGAAAAAGTTCTAACATTACTTCATCGGATACTTTATAGTTTTCAGCATGGAATTTCATGTTGTTTAGTAATTCCGAAGGCTTCCGATCACCAAGTTGCTCTCCCATAAGTAGTTTTTTAATTTTCTTGTGGGAAGAATCACGGCTGCGTTTAATGAATTCCGTTTTTACATGAAGGTATGGGTCATCTTTGTTCGGATTCATAAATATGTCTCTAATGATTGTAGCAGCTTCTGTAGGCAGATGCGACACGACATAATTAAATTTAGTTTTACTCTCTGTCACAGTTTTTGGGATATCCAATTCGAAAGTGCTTTCACACATTATGAACAGCAATGCAGGATCACTGAAATTGTATGGTGGAATTTTAACTGCATTTGATTCCACCATGACTAATTGATTGTTTGAAATGTAAAGTTTGAGAATCCAAATACAATTTGGCTATTTCTAGTCTGAACTTCTAGAGGTGTTAACTCAGAGAGATTTAAACTCGTAGGTGCCAAAACCTTGGTGAAGTAAGATTTTCCAAACGCCGAAATAAAATACGATGCGACAGTCTACTACATCAGTGAACTCAATACGAAACCTTTTAAATTGAGATACATGTACAAGAAACAAACACAATACGAGTTCACCATTATAGTCATCTTGTGCAAGTAATCACTAAACTTCGTATTCTTTATCGAACTCCTTTAATTCAAATATAGTATTTCCATTTTGACGCACATGGGCATGCGTTCGCGAGGAACTGATTTTCCCCGAGCAAGAAAAAAGAATGCGTACCGGACGGGCTAGGCGTCCTTCTTGGCAAACAGCCAAGAATCGAATACGAATTTTCTACAAGATATTTAACGCAGTTGAAACAATGAATATTTGCTTAAAATCTTTGATACCAAAAAGGAAAGCTTTACATTGGAGAATGTAAAGCTTTTATTTTTGATATCAAAGATACATTGGAAATGTTTATTCCCATGTAATTTCGAGTGAAAGGGAACCTATTATGGTAAAAAACATCAACAGCACATGTTTCATGATGCAAGATCACAAATTTAAGGCGATTTTAGAGAAAATAATCTCCCGAAATGCATGTATTTGTCATCCAAAACATATTTTGATAACTATGATCTCAGATTCTACAGTTGAGATGATTAAATTAGTCACGAGACCAAAGAAAGCAGCAGCATCCTTTGAATATTCCTCATGATGCTGACATTAAATTTCAAAGAGGAGGAACATGATAATTTGATTAACTGATATCCGTTAACAGCCTACTTAATCAAGATATTCAGGAAATGCTGAAGTGTAGAGAAATGTCAGAGATAAAAATCGAAATTTCCCTAAGCCATCCACAAACTGTTAAGCGAGAGATCAAGATTATCTTTGAGACTAAAATATATAGTGACAAAAATAGATACATTCATTTTAAACTGAAATCAAGCAAATTGGATTCAAAGAATATTATTCAAAGCGTCCTAACAAAAGTTAAAAGTGCAAAAGAAACGGAAAAAGTTTGAAGATGTCGATTTGCAGCCACCTCCAAGTGGTGGCTTTGATGTTAAGACGGAATTATAATTTAATGCAAAAGTATTTATAATTATTGTAAAATTAAGGAACTTGCAGAAAACGTATGGTCTTAGGGGGACTAAATAATGCAATTAATAAATTTGTACATCATAAGGAAGATTTAATATAATATTACCACGCCATTCTAAACCTAAAATTAACGTAATGTACTTTTCGCAATTGTTGCTTCAATCACAATGGAAATATTTTGAAATTTGGGTGTAATGGAATTTGACAAAATATTCTATGATCTGGGCAAATTTCTTTCGGATTATAATAGGTATGTACAAAATGTTTGCAGCAGAAACCGGAGAGCAAAATAAAATACATTTTTTCTACCGAATTTGTCCTGTCATCATAGTTTTAAGGAACTGTTTAAAAATTCAACCTCAGAAAGGCTCGGAAGATTTTTCGACGATTGTGATAAAATGTTTTTGTTGCAACATATGTGGGGCGACATATTATGGCAACTTTCCAGCACTATCCTTAATTGAAATTAGAAAAAGGGTTTTCTTCGGCTCGGCCTACTCTATAATATAGTTTTGAGACCGTTTAGAATTCGTTCAGGATAATCATGAATCCACTTTTCCCGGAACGAGCTATAGCACATAACTTGTTTCTGTTATTTCAATAATAAGTTCTAAGTGATTCTTATCTGATTTCTTGGCCATGAAAATCAATGCACAGAAACCAAGTGGCTTTTTTTTCTGCATTAAATCACAATTGTTCATCAAACAACATTTTTACTCATCGTGTGGTGCATGCTGAGAAATATCCTCTTTATTGTATCACCTGAAAATCGGCACACTAGAGTTTCTGAATTTGTCCTTGCCCAGCTGACCACCAAAAGAATTCCAGACCACGAACATTTTGCAGCACTGTCTACGCTTTAGGCCGTGATCGTTTTCCAATATCTTTCGTCCTCGACTCTACAGACGCTTAAGTGCGTCCATTTGTTTTACTCTGTAGTTGCAGAATTTGCATGAAGATTAAGTTTACGTTTCTTGGTAATTATATGATTTTATTCTTGAATGCATATCTTAAGCATCGCAAGCAAATACACCAAAATATATCTTAAGGCACCGTTAATACAACACAGATGTTATTTTATGATTGCATTGCAGTGGTGTCACTTGTGGGAAGTAATGTTCTGTGAAAGCCCCAGGCCGTCCGGCTCGTCCAAAGGACTTAGAGCAACAAATTGGACGAATTAATGTTCTGTGGAAGACCCAGACAGTCCGACTCGTCCAGAGGACTTAGAGTAACTAGTTGGACGGCCGGGGATTAAAAAATTAATGAGAAAGAATTAATTAAAGAATTAATGTTCTGTGTAGTTCCACTCTGAAATTGAAGAAGGTAATATTACTTAGTGCCCTTAAATAATACACATATATTATATAAAATCACTATGTAATTGTCTAACGTGTTTTGTCTTTCCAGACCCGTCAAAAGCCCTCCAGTCACGTTGAAGGCTGAGTATTTCCACACACATAGTATCGACTACTTCATAGACACGAAAGGAGTTGGATTTTCAATTTACGACCCTTGGGGCAGAAAAAAATGGAGAGATCTAAAAGTTATTTCAGACTCTCGAGAAGCTCCCATGGTCCCCTAGAAGGCTGAATCTTTGCACGCTTATAGTATCGGCCATTGGACAAAACTTAACTCAGCCGGAATTTTGTTTTACTTTCTGGGAGTGGAGAAACTGTTTTAAAGTCTTTGAGATTTTAAGTATTTTCATACCCTCCAGACCCCCTTCTGCTGACCTATAAGTCTGAATCTTTGCATACATATAGTATCGCCAATAGAGCAGAAAATACCGTAGTCATCATTAAACCCCTGGGGCGAAATATATAGTTTTAAATGATTTTAAGCCCTCAAAACCCCCCGATGTCTTAGAAGGCCGAATCTTTGCACAGTTGTAGCATCAATTACTGAACCGAACCTAACGGAACCAGATTTTCGATTTTTTCCTCGGAGTGAACAAAGTCAAGAGAGTGGAGGGGAAATAAAGTCTCTCAGAACTCTCGAAGCACTATCGGAGACATCTCGGGCCCCATCGGAAAAGACTAAAACTCGACCACGGGACAGAACCTAATTGGGCTAGATTTCAATTGAGATAACTGTTTTTGACGTAAACACCATACTTTATTAAACAAAATAAAAGTTACTGTTAGTTTACTTGTCTTTATAGTGCGGTAGCAAAGGCATCTATCAAAGATGCCACATGAGCCAATACCCGAATAATAAGAGCAGAGGAGGAGCTAGCTTTTGCTCAGTGATTATAATGTCGGTCTACGATGCATCAGGTCCCTGGTTCGGGGCCCGGCGACGCACAATCGCCACAATGGTGACCCGGACGTGATTTGAACACGCAACCTTCTGATCTGGAGTCAGAAGCCTTGACACTCCCTTCCTGGTTGACCACAACTGTCCGTCACGCCGAGGCGACACGCCTCTCGGCAACTTCCTCATCAGCGAGGGGAGTGTGCGGCAGCAAAGACATCTATCAAAGATGCCACATGAGCCAATACCCGAATTATAAGAACAGAGGAGGAGCTAGCTTTTGCTCAGTGATTATAATGTCGGTCTACGATGCATCAGGTCCCTGGTTCGGGGCCCGGCGACGCACAATCGCCACAATAGGCTTAAATACTAATTGTATTATCATATATTTGGGGTTCATTCATACCGAGTTCTGTATACCACATTATGTGTACCAAATTTTAAATACGAAATTATGCATATCAAAGATATGTACAACAAATTAGGCAAACCAGCTTCTAATTTTTCAAAGGATAAGAGACGTAAATTATTATATTTACTAGCAGTATGCCCGATTTTCATACCGGATAAACAATATATACCAAATTCTAAATACGAAATTATGCATATCAAAAATATGTACACCAAATTAGGCGTACCAACTTTTACTTACAGCCATTTTACTTACATTATCGTAGATTGGAATATGTATATACACTTATTACTCATATTTTCGTAGATTAGACGAATATACCAGTGTATTAGAAAATACTATAATATAAGGATTTGATAAATCTTTCAAAAAAAAAATACAGATGACGTAAGAATTTGAAAATTTCCATAATTCCCCGTAATATTTAAACCCTAAGACCGTAATAGCTATCATCCAATCAAAAATTAAATTCCGATAAAATGTATTTATACACTGCTCGAAACAATTAGGGGATATTGTGAGTTATAAAACAGCCATATAATTGACTAGTTTTTTAACAAAATTGAAAGAAAATAGATTATAAAGGAAAATTATCACGTTTACAAACTTCGAAATATGCAAATTTTGTCTGTGAAGCTGCAAGTTACGCTTTTTAGATAAGGAGTGAAAAACGATCTGCAGCATTCTTTATGTAGGGAGATATTAAAAACAATTGGCATGCGTTTAATGCTTTGTGGCAGTGAATACGATGTTTTAACATGACTTAGCCGAATCAGTAGCCTGGAGGGTCATCGGTCGTTTAGAGGCTGGCCAAACACAACCCGTTGTAGCGGAAGCCCTTGGAGTGTCCCAAAATGCCATTTACAGGCTATGTAATCGTTTTATGGAAACTTTCCAGAAGCCCTTGTCCTGGTCTTCTGGAAATGCTAGCCGAAGACCAGGACAAGGTCGTAAGTATGCAGCAACACCAAATGAGAACCGGTATTTAACACCACTAAGGGACAGAATAAATCGCGGTATGAACGCCACCCTTTTGCACCTTCGGCGGGCTAGTGGTATCAGTGTTACAGCTTAAACTGTTCGAAACCGACTCTATCGTCTTGATTTTTATGCCCACAGACCGTGTGTTTCTTTAACAGCGAGGCACCGTACCGCCCGCAGAATGTGGGCACAAGGACATATCAGACGGAGACAAAATGAATGAAGCAATGTTCTCCTCATAGGCGAGTTCCGCTTTATGTACAATCTGACAATAGGCGGATTATCATTTGGAGAAAACATGCCACTCGAAATCATCCTGCATTTGTGAATGAAAATGTCCGATTTGGAGGAGGCGGGGTGATGGCCTGTGCCAGTACCTCTGTTAGTGGCCGTATAGAACTGTGCATCATCAGAAATGGATCACTGATGGCTCAGAGATTTAGGGATGAGATCCTCAGAAATTTTGTAGTTTCTTACGCTGCAGCAATCGGGGATGGATTCATTCTCATGGATGATGACGCTAGGCCATATCGTGCTCGGCTAGTGGACGACTTCTTTTTCGACGAAGGAATCCCTTGAATGGATTGGCAAGCATGTTCTCCTGACATGAACAAAATAGAACATGTTTAGGACATTCTAGAGAGAAGGGTTGTTGGTAGCTTATCACACCCAGAATCAGTTCAGCAGCTGAAAACCGTTCTTCTACAGGAATGGGAATGAATATCCAACTCTTTCTTTGATAATCGCATTGATTCTATGCCTCACAGGTGTACAACATTGCTTTCGGTCAGGGGAAACCATATTCCTTACTAAAGCTCATTTTAATTCGAGAAATCACATATTTTGTTTAGTTTTATAACATGTACAAAATAAGCATTTTTTGTATTCTGACTAAAAACAAGAATAAAATTCAATAATTCATTGTTCTGTGCGTAATTTCCTTTTCCAATAGCTTTCAACACCTATGGATCATATATCAGCCAATAAAACTTTTTCTCATCCGCTGTTTATTTCTAAAATCATAATATCTCCTAATTGTTTTGAACAATGTATACATTTCTTTGCTGTTTAAATCCAAGAAGATTTACTGCTGTATTAACTTATTAGATTTCATTCTTTTGCTTAGTAACAGTTTTTTTCAAATATAAACTTATTGGGTTTAATTCCGTATTTTAGCAACATGATATCATTTTTTTTTCAAATAGCTTTCGGAACAAATATCGTCTGCTTAATGCTATCTTAATGGAAGGTGCGTTTTTATTAATATCTTGAAAACCCCTAGTTCTAGAAACTCTAAACATAGACTAAAATTTAAGTTGAGCTATTCCAAGTCTACCCAGAAATTTTTATTAAATTAGGTGCAGCCGTTCTAACGTGATGATGAGACAAACACACAGGCACCCAAACAAACAAATTAACAGACATATTTTCATTAACATACATATTTACTTACTAGCAGCATACCCGTTCTTACGGAGTATATAATATAAAGGAACTTAAAATTCACAATCATGTGCAAATTCCTATAGTATATACTAATTGACATTCATAATCAAAATATTCTGTTAAAATATTTAATTTAATGCTTCTAAAAAGAAGTTTAAGAATCTCTGTTCTCGCTATACAAAATTATCTTTACTGGCACATCTGAAGAATAAAACATCCTGGCCCCATTTGTAAGAAAATTTACTAAAAATATGGAATTGAATTCCTATATGCAAAATAAAAGCGTTAAACTTATATGGGACCCGTACTACTTATATAGGAGAATATTATAAGATATAACCTGTATTAGTAGATTACATGTATAAATTGAAAATATCAATACATCCGTAATCTTTAAACCTGAAGACAGTAATTGATTCCAATATATGCCGAAACGTAAGTGCTAAAATTATACGGGAAGATATACCGTACTACTTATAAGGTCGTAGATTAGAAGATATGTCCGACTGTTAGTAGAAGATTACTAGTGTTACAATATGAGTCAAAATTTTGCCAAAATAAAACAGATGACGTAATAAATTGAAAATAACAATAATCCACGTAATCTTCATACCAGAAGACCTTACTTGATTCCAATATATACCAATATATGTCAAAATATATGCTAATATACCTGCACTATCTATATTCTCGTACATCAGAAGGTATACCCGTGCATTTGTAGAAGATTTCCCGTTCAAAGTGCAATATATGAGTTTCAATAATTTTTGCTGCAATAAAACAATGGTATAGTAACGTAAAAATATCGAATATCTCTGAAACAATAATCCCAAAAATATCAATAATAACAATTTTTAAACCTGAAGACCATAATTGATATTAGCCAGATAAAAATATAATGGCAATGAAATTTATATTATATACATATCTTCATTATTCAAATCGGAAAAGATTTGATAAAAAATCATCTGACGTGTAAAAAGATTGTATTTAAATCCATTGTTGAGCGATATGATATTATTTCCTTCAAATAAATTGGTGGAAAAAAAATATCGTTTATATAATGCTCGATGGAAGGTTTGGCGACATTTTCGTCAATTTAGCGACATTTTAAAAAGTCGTTAAATGTATCACCAAGTGGGATTGTAGAACTGACTGTCCCACTTGGCGGCAATTTGACGAAACATCATCACAATACTATTCCCTAAAAAAACATAATTCATTTCATTTATATAGCGCAATTTTATCAATTTCAAGATATTTTTATGGATTTGAAGACATTTTTATTAATTTTTGGCATTTTAAAAATTCGCTAAATGTGTTACTATGTAGGACGGTTGGACCGACAGACAAATGCTAATGAAACATTATTTCAGTACTCTCTTCTAACACAACAAAATAAATTTTACTGATTTGCGTAGTTTTTAACAATTTGGCGAAATTTCCGTCAATTTGGCAAAAAGGAAAAGTTGCCAAGTTAGCGATATCCCGCCAAATTCGTAGCTCCGAATTTGTAGATCTGAATAAAACATCTAGATCCCGTTTGTATATACTAAATCAAAACACTACAATTGTATTAGGAGATATATCCATTCTACTGTTTTTCTGTTTCAACAATCGACTAAATGCATTTATTGCCTAAACACAGTATATGAGTTTAGTAGCTAAACACAATATATAAACTTGAAATCGCTTTGATAAAATAAATTAAAGCGATGTACGCATACCGAAATTAATATAATTAAAAGAAAAATCAGGCCTTTCATTTATAAAATAGTATATTTTTATATCAATTTATTTATTATTCAAATCGAAAAAATAATAATAAACATTAACAAGCACATTTAATTTAATTGCGTTGCCGAGCAACATGATATATCTTCATAAAATGTTAAAATTAATTAACCATTTTGATTTCTTAATATTTTCATCGTTGAGTAAAAGCTTGTGAAAAATATATCATGCTGCAAGATTTCCTAAAATATTCATGTTTTCAAACAATTCATAATTTCATAAAGTGACTATTTAGCGCAAAAATCTGCTACCAAACTCAGAGATAAAATTTTAATTCACTTTCACGTTTCATACAAACGATTTCCAACCTTCTCGTTTGGAGGAACCAGGGAGTTAGAGAGTAGAACTCCTATGAAAAAGTTTTGTTTTTCACTTATATATCGACAACCCCTGGTCTTAGTAACTCGAATCTTAGACTAAATTAAAAGGGAGCTATTTAAAGGCCACTCACAGAATTTCATTAAAATCGGTTTAGCCGTTCTACCGTGATGATGATACAAACGAAAGTTTTTTTTTACTAATATATCGAGAACCACTGGTCGTAGAAACTCCAAACATAGACTATATTTTAAGTGGGGCTATTTCAAGGCTACCCACATCAAATTTCATCAAATTCGGTTCAGCCGTTCTCCCGTGATGATGGGGCAAACAGACAGACAGACATATATTTTCAATTTTATTTATATAGATATAGAAGTAAACTAAATTGGCCTCCCCAAAACGATAACAAATTTAAAGACAAAGTCAAAATAACTATATGATAAACGACCTGATGTTGTACTGTTTGAGAATTGTTATCCGAGCTTGCATCGTATGGAAAAGAAATCATGTTCCTGAATAAAACTAACTACTTAATGGTGCACCTACTGAAGTGTCCTTAGAGGAAAAACTTCGGTAAATGAAGCAAATCACAGAAAAGAAAACTTGTTCTGGAACGTTGCAGTAGGACAAAATCGCTTTTGATAACACAAATTTCACCTTACTCTCGTCAAAATTATTTCTGCTCATAAATTAAAAAATTGCAATCTATGAGATTATTATGACAGTCTGTAAAAATTGTAAACGAATAAATTTCTGAATTTTGATTTATGAAAAATGCAAAATCGAATAAATATATCGTATAAAGGATACGTGGATTCAATTAAAGCTGTTACTTTCCTTATATGCATAATATAATGTATAAGGAAAGTATTGTGACGGAGTCGAAAATGCGAATTCGAATTATCGACGGGAGAGCACGTTTCAAGCATATCTGAACACGAATCAAATGGTTTTGAGATGATGTGTGTGTGTGTATCAGTGAGTCTGTGGAGACGATATCTCACGAACGAATAGAGCGATACGAACGAAATTTGTTTAAAAAATTGCAATCTGTGAATAATGGAAGCCTCGTTTTTAAACGCAATCGAATGTTCAGAACCCCGAAATTTTCAAGTGAAATTTTGAAAAAATCATCAAAAAATTAGAATGTTTAATAAAGTTACGCAAATAGACATATCTTATGTAAGTGTTTATTAGAAAACGATTGACACAAACTTTAGAACGCTGCGCATGAACCGTTCTAGAGATATTGCACAATTTACAAATAAATTTATCAAAATATCAAATAAATTAAAGAATTAACTATTGTGATATATGTTCCCTTTTCGTATGTAATGCTATGCGATAAATTTGGTGACATCATTCTGGTGGATTTAGCTCGTTCCATTCATGAGGGAAGATACTTTGGGTAATAATTTTGTATTTGGGCGCCAATAGTCATTTATCTACTATAAATGACGAATTTGGCGACGAATTTAGTGGAATATTGCCAATTTGGCGACGAATTTAGTGGAATATCGCCAATTTGGCGACGAATTTAGTGGAATATTGCCAATTTGGCGACTTTTTTAAATGTTGCCAAATTAACGAAAATGTCCCCAAATTGATCGAAATGCTATATCAATGCAAAATGACGACTAATTGACAAAAATTCAATATAACTTGAAAATAATATAAGAATCTACTATAAGAATAACCTATTTTTCCGTCCGTAACGTTTGGCAAAATTTTGGTGACCAATTTGTCGAAATACCTCCAATTTGCTGACTTTAAAATGCTGCCAAATTGACGAAATTGTCACTTAATTGATAAAAAGATAAAAATTCGCCAAGTTGATGAAACTGATGCTAAATCAATGTAATGACGACTAATTGATGGAAGCTCAATATCTTGGAAAGAACATAAGAATATACTATAAGAATAACCCATTTCTACGTCCGTTTGTCCATAACGCTTGGCGAGAAACTTAGTGGGGACATCGCCAACATCTAGCGAAGTATCGTGAACAGCGACTTTTAAATATTGCCACATTTATAAAAGTTTCGCGAAATTGATAAAAATGACGCCAAATAGGCAGTAATGTTTCACAAATTCTGATTTACGTCCATATGACGGGCATACCTTCTAGTATATAAGAAATCCTCTCCGTTCCGTTTTCACTTGGTGATTCATTTGGCGAACTTGGCGAATAATCTAGCGAAGTATCGTGAACTTGGTGATATTTCAACCCAGATTGACGAAAATATCGTCAAAATTGCAAAAGTGAAGCTAAATTCATGAAATTGACGCTTGATTGGTGAATTAATTATTTAAATCTATATAAATAAAAATGAAAATCTGTCTGCCTGTCTGTCTGTCTGTCTGTCTGTCTGTATGTCTGTCTGTTTGTCACACCATCACGGGAGAACGGCTGAACCGAATTTGATGAAATTTTGTGGGTAGCCCAGAAATAGCCCCACTTAAAATTATATCCGTGTTTTGAGTTTCTACGACCAGTGGTTCTCGAGATATTAGTAAAAAACAAAATTTTCGTTTGTCTCATCATCACGGAAAAACGGCTGAACCGAATTTAATGAAATTTGGTGAATAGCCTTGAAATATCCCCCCATAAATTTTGTCCAAGTTTCGAGTTTCTAAGACCTGGGGTTGTCGAGATATTAATGAAAAACGGAACTTTTTCCTAGGAGTTCTACTCCCTAACTCCGTGGTTTATCCAAACGAAAAGCTTGAAAATCGTTTGAAAGTGAATTAAAATTTAATCTCTGAGTTTGATGGGAGATTTTTTGCGTTAATTAGTCACTTTCTGAAGACATGAATTGTTTGAAACATGATTTAAAGGGGAAATCTATCTCCATGGTTCATGGTTTATTTAAAACAAGCTTTTACGGAACAATGAGAAGTATAGAGAAATCAAAATCGTTATTTAATTTCGCAGTTTATGTTATAAGACATGACATATTTAACATGTTATAAGATTCTATCTTATATCATGTTACTCAGAAACGCAATTAAATTAAATCTGTCTGTTAATTTTAATAATTATTTTTTCGATTTGAATAATAAATAAATGGATATAAAAATATATTTTAGAAAAGAACGATTTGATTTTTCTTATAGCATTTTTGACTGGATAATATCAATTACGGTCTTCACGTTTAAAAATTATTATTATTTATATTTTCGGGGATTATTGATTCAAGGATTATTGATATTTTCAAGTTATTATGCAATTATTTTATTATGACAAAAATTGTTTAAACTCATATATTGTATGTTGTACGAATCTTCTACAAATACACGTGTATATCTTTTAATCTACGAGAATATAAGTAGTACAGGTATATTGACATATGTTTTGATATATATTGGCATATATTGGAATCAATTACGACCTTCTGGTATAAAGAGTACGGATATTATTGATGTTTTCAATTTATTACGTCATCTCTTTTATTTTGGCAAATAACGGGTAATCTTCTACTAACACATTGGCATATTTTCTGATCTGCGACAATATAATTAGTACGGGGTTGCATATATTCATTCAATTCCTATTTTTTCTTCTGTAAATTTGCTTACAAAAGGGGGCAGGATGTTTTATTCTTCAGATCTGATCGTGAAGATAATTTTGCATAGTGAGAACATATATTCTTAAACTTCTCTTTAGGAGCAATAAATTTAATAATTTAACAGAATTTGCACATGATTGCGAACTTTAAGTTTCTTTAAATTATACACTCCGTACGAATAAGGGGTGTGCTGTTAGTGGTTGATAAATTTTAATATTTTAGGAGGATATATCATGTTGCTCGGCATCGCAATTAAATTAAATGTGTTTGTTAATGTTTTTATTATTTTTTTTCGATTTAAATAATAAATAAATGGATAAATGGATATAAAAGTATATCTTATGAATGGACGGTTTGATTTTTCTTTTAATTATATTAATTGCTGACTGCGTACATCAATTTCATTTATTTTGGCAAAGAGTTTTCAAGCTTATATCGTATTTAGCTACTAAACTCATATATTGTGTTTAGCCAATAAATTCATATAGCCGATTGTTGAAACAGAAAAAGAGTAGAGCGGGTATATCTTCTAATACAATTGTAGTGTTTTCATTTAGTATATTGAAACGGGATAAGAATGTTTCATTCAGATCTGCAAATTCAAAGCTACGAATTTGGAGGGATATCGCTAATTTGACAACGTTTCTTAAACTTTGCCAAATTGACGGAAATGTCGCCAAATTGATATAAACGACACACAAACAGCTGCCATAAACCTTCGGGTTGGTCGTGTGGCTTGGGTCTTCTACATATCAATGAATTTTTTTTTTGTTTTATTAGAAGAGAGTACTGAAATGATGTTTTGTTAGCATTTATCTGTCAGACCAACCATCCTACTTAGTAATACATTTAGCGAATTTTTAAAATGTCACCAAATTGATAAAAATGTTTTCAAATCTATAAAAATATCTTGAAATTGATAAAATTGCGCTACATAAATGATATTAATTGTTTTTTGTTAGGGGATAGTATTGTGATGATATTTCGTCAATTTGTCGCAAAGTGGAACTGTCAGTTCTACAGTCCCACTTGGCGATAAATTTGGCGATTTTTTAAAATGTCGCTAATTTGACGAAACTGTCGCCAAATGTTCCATAGAAATATAACTATTTAGACGATATTTTTTCTACCAATTTATTTGAAGCAAACGATATCATGTCGCTTAGCAACGGATTTAAATCCAATGTGTTTATGCGGCAGACGATTTTTATTAAATCCTTTCCGATTTGACATGAAGATATGTATATAAAATAAATTCCATTGCCATTTCATTTTGGACTGGATAATATCAATTATACTCTTCAGGTTTAAACATTATTATTATTGATATTTTCCGGAATTATTGATTCAGGGATTATTGATATTTTTAAGTTATTACGCCATTGTTTTATTGCGGCAAAAATTGCTGACACACGCATATTGTACGTTGTGCCAGTAATCTTCTAGGAATGCACGGGTATATCTTCTAACCTACGAGAATATAAGTAGTACAGGTATATTGGCATATATTTTGACATATATTGGCATATATATTGGAATCAAGTACAGTCTTCTGGTATGAAGATTAAAGGGATTAATTATATATTCAATTTATTACGTCGTCTGTTGTATTTTACCAAAAAACATTTGAGACTCATATTGCAATATGTGGGTAATCTTCTACTAATAATCGGACATTATATGTAGTACGTGTATATCTTCCCATATAATTTTAGCACTTTAATTTTGACATATATTGGAATAAATGACTGTCTTCAGATTTCAAGATTACGGGTTTATTGGTATTTTCAATTTATACATGTAATCTACTAATACAGGTTATATTTTCTAATATTCGCGTATATAATTAGTACGGGTCCCATACAATTTTAACGCTTTTATTTTGCATATATTGATTCAATTCCATATTTTTTTTTATATTTGCTTACATAAGGGGTCCAAGAAGTTTTATTCTTCAGATATGTCCATGAAGATAATTTTATATAGCGAGAACAGAGATTCTTAAACTTCTTTTTAGGAGCATTATATTAAATATTTTAACAGAATATTTTGATTAAACATGTCATTTAGTATACTATAAGAATTTGGGCATGATTATGAATTTCAAGTTTCTTTATATTATATACTCCGTACGAAGAACGGGTATGCTGCTAGTATTTTAATATATTTACTACTAGCCGCCTTTGGGGACCAGCCTGTTCGCTACCCTTAAAAATTCTGACAGTGGCAAACTCGCTGGCGCGACCTATCAGTAAGGTGTAAGGTAACTGTTTGGACGGCCAGGAAGTGCCACACAATTTAGACCGAAACCCAATGGGGTAGGCATCCACAGGGACAGTACCCTCCTTCCCCTATCACTAACCTCTCGGAAGGACTTACGGACAGACATGTTTGACACCATGGTACTCCGCGTGAACACGGCAGCAGTTTTGGCAGTGGCGGGAATCGAACCCGAGCCTACCGGGTGCAATTCCCGCGCGCTAACCACTGGACTACTGCGTCCTCCGCAACAATCTCCATAACTTTCTTTTTATTTACCCAAATTAGACCGGAACCCATTGGGGGAGGCACCCATAGGGACAGTACCCTCCTTCCCCTACCATCAATCTCTCGGAAGGACTTACGGACCCGCATGTTTAACTTGATCGTACTCCGCGTGAACACGGCTGCAGTTTTGGCAGTGGCGGGAATCGAACCCGCGCCTACAGAGTGCAATTCCCGCGCGCTAACCAGTGGGCTAAAGTGCCCCTAACCCCGTGAAAGTTTGGTTTAGTTTAATAACGTTAAAACTAATAATGGAATTTTAAGGCACCGAGACAATCTCCATAATTTTCTTTTTATTTATTTTTTTATTTCTCCAGTGTTTAAGCTTTTCATTAATATCATTTAAAATATCCTCATTCCATAGTTCCATATATCCATTTAAAATATCCATAAATTAAAATATCCAATTTTATACTGCTGCACCTCATTACGCTCACTTTCGTCACTCGTCACTTGAAATGCTGGCATGTCAGATCCCTTATTAACATACTTGCACACATATTTGATAGACTGAACCGAGCTGCCGTATTCCACATTAATATGGGCATTGAATGCCTTCGATAATAATGGACAATACGGAACAGCCCACCTATTGTCAACCATGACGTCAGAACCTCGTACTTCCTTGACTACCGTAAATTCCCCATCTTCTGGATCTCTGCGACGATAGAAACCCGATGCAACGGCGTGACGTTCGTCCCCCCCCCCCATTTCTGGGAGGGGCTGTCGGGGACGATTCGGATCTTCGCCGAGAATTGGGAGATAATTATAAAATCATGACGTCTTTAAAATTGCGATCCTGCGGGAAATTTTCATTATTTCTTGACCAGATTAGACTTGTAAGAATGCCAGATCTTTGGCCTTTCTAAAAATGTAAATTATTAGTCGAAATTATGAGGTAGTTTTTACGATGAGAGGATTTAAAAACGAAAGTTGGTTTTTTTTTTACCGAAAGTGACTTTTGTTTTAAAATCTTTAAAAAATATTAGAAATCAAAATTGAGATTTGAAATTGATATATTTTTACTCGCAATTGCTTTCTCTTTCCGGTGGTGAGATTTGTTTTTGTCTACGACGTCTGGATCATGGAGAAAAAAGGGTAAAAATTTAAAAAACGGTTGAAAACGCATAAAGCATTAAATAACAAAAACAATAATTAAAATTTTAAAAATCGGTTTTTACGTGTCCCCTCCCCCCCCCGGGTCTCCGATTGACAAATTTCGTAGCTCTCCGACGCGCGGTCGCTGAACGTATAGTGTATAAGACAGACACACACACACAGACATTGCTTTTTATTATATAGATATCGCTTATTGAGGATGCTATCAATATTGATAATTGTTCATTTAGAGTTGCTAGAAATATAAGTTAATTGGGTACTTTGAAATAGTTTTACATGTTTTCATCCCGAAAATCGCTAAATGTACACAATTCAACTTTAATAACAAAGTACGGTGGACCTTATACATTATTTTTTGACTGTAAAAGGAGTAAATTCATTGCATTATAAATAACGAAAGCCATGTGCTGGCCACATCAGATTTTGTAGCTATCAATTCATTTTAGATATATTCTGTCATGAAATCATGGATTTCAAATACACACACTTATTATAATAGTGGGTTATTTTTTAACTGTTGGTTTGCTCCAGTTGCAAATTCTTGAAAGAAAGTAGTTTTATGTTAAATAAGTGTATGAGCCGGAGTCAAACAGATAGTATCATCACATAAATGTGTTACTAAATATATATATATATATATATATATCACAGGGAAATGATGAAAGCATATAAATTTACTACCTCTCATTCATGCACATTAATTACTCTGTGCCAACATTTGTTAAAATGTTTATATCATATATATAGAAGTAATACGCAATTACAGAGAAGTGTAAATAAATCTGTTTACAGAGAAGTTTAAATAAATAAGCGATTACACCCTTCTTTTACCTGTTTAAACAGATTCCTAAGTTAGGTTTATTCGAATTAGAACATTGATTCCTAACCTGTTTAGGTTAGCGGCCTATTTATAAATTTGATATTACACTCTCGGTATTCCTCTGGTTTGTCACAGGTTTTTGTTTTAATGTTTACGTTTCTATTTTGGTTTATGTAAGTATGTGTCACGTGACTGTTTCTTCTGTTAATATCACAGATGTCATAAATGTAAAATATATTTTTCTATTCGAATAAGCATATTTTGTTTGTTATTGACTTAAGCTCATGGCGCCGCTGAAATATCTGAAGGCACCCTGAACCTGTTGGACATTCCTTGTTTAGAGATAAAAAATCGCATGTAGTTACGAGACAAGTTTTCAGTACAATAATTCACTCAAACTGCTACTAAAATATATGAAGAATAATAATTTGGTAGTAAGAAGAAAAAACTATATATAATGAATTCAGCATTTAGACTAACCTGCTCCTGCAAAAAAAGATTTCAGAGACTTCAAGCTGAAAAAGAAAGACTTTTAGACACACCTTAAAAATGCAGACAAATAAGGAAATAGACTAGTCCAATTATATTAATATATCGTATAATTTGTATCATACCGTATGCACTCTCTCATACTATTGTTTCCCCGAATATTTTCTCTTTCGGGATTTCAACGTTTTAAGACTTCCTGAATCTATGGCGATTGGCGGAGGTGATTGAACAACAGCGGCATCCTCATGGTAAATTATATTATAAAAGCGGTCGATCGGTTCTTTAAGGCTGGTTTTTCCTTCAGTGTGAACGATCCAAGAGCTGAACACCAATTGGCAATTTATCTAAATGTTAGCAAAAATGCCACACTAAAATATTGTGGTGCAGTCTGACGGCACAAAGGGTAATTTAAACAAAAACAGTATTAAGATACAGTAAATGTGGGTACAGCATGGGATGCAAAAATGCATAAAAACAAATTATGCATATCATAACTTAAGAAAATATGGTATTATGGACGTAATTTGCCTGACTGCTGGAATTTCATTGATATGAAAAATTTTACATAAATCTAAAATGCATTTTCAATGTGTCTTTAGCACTTTTTTTCAGACTTATTAATGGAATCTGTACATACTAAATTCTGAATTCCGTGAAACCGAATTAAGAATGTGTCGAAACCTTAAGAAGATGAATAATTTAAATGTCGCTCGTTTGTGAAACCGCTTCCAGTTGATATTGATTGCATCATTAGCCGATCGAATCCTTCTTGAACTAAAGACAGATCTGCCTCCAAATTAGTATTCAGTCAGAAGAACCAAATGATTGCCCCCCCCCCCCCTTTAAGGATATTTTACCTGTCTGGTTGTTTAACAATTCACTTAAAATGAACATTTCCACACTGTAACACTTTAAACCAAGGGCCCTTCCGTGCTGATAACACCGGATCTCGTTAGATCACCGAAGTCAAGGGTGGGTGACCACCTGGGAACACCGCGTGTTGTTGGCAAATTTCGGGCGCGGTAGCCCGGTGGTTTGCGCACTGGATTTTCACGCTGCCACAACTGTCGCCGTATTCATGCGGAGTACGATCACGTTAAACATGTGGGTCCGTAAGTCCTTCCAAGAGGTTGGTGGTAGGGGAAGGAGGGTACGGTCCCTGTGGATGCCTCCCCCACTGGGTTCCTGTCTAAATTGGGTGGCACTTCCAGGTCCATTTCGCCAGCCCCGCCCATCTCGAGTTTAAAGTTCAAATTAGGCTCAATCGTTAGTGCATCGTTAGTGCACGTTAGTGCACGTAAGCATTTCGTTAGTGCACAGCCCCCTTTTCAGGTATTACAAAAAATAAAAATAACATGGGCGGGGCTGGGGAAATGGCTTCCCCACACACCCACCTCGAATTATAAGTTTAGATTAGGCTCAATCGTTAGTGCATCGTTAGTGCACGTTAGTGCACGTATGCATTTCGTTAGTGCACAGTCCCCCCTTCAGGTGCTGCAAAAATAAAGATAACATGGGCGGGGCTGGGGAAATGGCCTCCCCACCCACCCACCTCGAATTATAAGTTCAGATTAGGCTCAATCGTTAGTGCACGTTAGTGCACGTATGCATTTCGTTAGTGCACAGTCCCCCCTTCAGGTGCAACGAAAATAAAAATAACATGGGCTGGACTGGGGAAATGGCCTCCCCACCCACCCACCTCGAATTATAAGTTCAGATTAGACTCAATCGTTAGTGCATCGTTAGTGCACGTTAGTGCACGTATGCATTTCGTTAGTGCACAGTCCCCCCCTTCAGGTGCAACGAAAATAAAAATAACATGGGCGGGGCTGGAGAAATGGCCTCCCCACCCACCCACCTCGAATTATAAGTTCAGATTAGGCTCAATCGTTAGTGCATCGTTAGTGCACGTTAGTGCACGTATGCATTTCGTTAGTGCACAGTCCCCCCTTCAGGTGCAACGAAAATAAAAATAACATGGGCGGGGCTGGGGAAATGGCCTCCCCACCCACCCACCTCGAATTATAAGTTCAGATTAGGCTCAATCGTTAGTGCATCGTTAGTGCACGTATGCATTTCGTTAGTGCACAGTCCCCCTTCAGGTGCTGCGAAAATAAAAATAACATGGGCGGGGCTGGGGAAATGGCCTCCCCACCCACCTCGAATTATACGTTCTGCTTAAGTTCCATCATTAGTGCACGTTAGTTCACGTATGCATTTCATTAGTGCACCCCCCACCCCCTAAGTAATACAAAAATAACGTGTGCGTTGCTGGGGTAACGGCCCCATCAGCCCACCTCCAATTTCTTAACTATCCAAATTTCGAATTCTACGTACGTCCCTGATGTGCACCCCCCAATTAATACAAAAATAACATGTGCGTGGCTGAGGAAATAGGGGGGGGGGGAATGGGGAAGATTTAGCTTAACTGGTTTCTCATTTTTTACAATGTAACTGTAACGTTATCAAAATTAACCAACATCCCCAAGTCTGATTTACTTTACAATTCCCAATTTTTATAAAAAAATATTTGTAGACTATTAGGCCTTTGAACGTGTTAAAAGAAATTTTGTACTAAATTGTAGAACCTGAAATATAATTTAAAAGAATTTAGTAAAAGTAATACACTTTACGAAATGGTCCAGAATTTACAATAAACATTCGTAGCATTATAAATGATGATATAAAACTGCAATTTATACCATCAAAAAATTTATATCATTCCAAAATAAAAGCAAAAACATGAGAGGCTATCATAACACAATTAATGTAATATATAATTCTTGAAATGAATATAAACGCCTACTTAAGAATGCTATCATTTCCGATATGTAAAACATGAATCGTTTTTATTCTGTGTATACCAAAATTTGGCATTTTTGAACTTCAGTATTTATCCTTACGAGTTAGATGGAATTGGAGAGATCATCCCCTTTCTCCCACACATTGTTATGCAGACGAAAGCAATGACCGATCGCATTGGACGTTTTTGCTGACGGAGCCAGGAAACTAATCTCAATTGGTATTTCTTACTACCTAGATTCAATATATGTGGGACTGATGATAATGGTATGTTGATATCCAAGTTGAAATGGGATGGATGGTCATTGTTCACATAACAATTCTAAAAAATATATGAGACTTAAAATTATAATGTATTTTAGTAATTCCTCCACAGATGTTGCATTTTATGTTTGGATTTAACACACTATGTAACTCATCTTGAAAATAATCCATGTTGTTGTTACGTAAAGAAAAACTAATGACAATTTTAGCAAAGTTAGTGGTAGCATTACAACTAAAACTTTCCAAGCCAACGACCGTACCGTGCTGAAAACACCGGTTCTCGTTAGATCATCGAAATCAAGTAGCATCAGGCGCGGTTAGTACTTGGGTGGGTGACCACTTGGGAACACCGCGTGCTGTTGGCACATTTCGGGCGCGGTAGCCCGGTGGTTTGCGTGCTGGATTTGCACGCTGCCACAACTGCCGCCGTGTTCATGCGGAGTACGATCACGTTAAACATGTGGGTCCAAAAGTCCTTTCGAGAGGTTGGTGGTAGGGGAAAGAGGGTACGGTCCCTGTGGATGCCTCCCCCATTGGGTTCCGGTCTAAATTGGGTGGTACTTCCCGGCCGGTTACCTTACAGCTTTCTGGTAGGTCGGACGGTCTGGGTCACAAACAAACAAATTAAAACATTCCACTATTTCGGTAGCACTTTAAAAATCTTTAAATAATTTCCTTAATAAATATTTTGCAGTTGTGGCTGCGTTTACATAAATGAGATCCGCATTTTTTTAAAATGGTTCTCCTTTAAAATGGTTAAGTAAGATAGCAGCCCGTTTTTTATATGTTTGAACTGTGATACCATCACGCACCCCACTACGAATTAATTCAACAAGTAATTCTTTTGTATAGTTATCTACAAACTCCGAATATTTTTCACTATCTGCATAGGCTGCGAATAATATTTGAATAATGGAATCAAATGCACAGGTATTGCTGAACGTGTGATGCTTTCCATCAATATTAATCGACTTCAAACCTAACTAATTGGCATTTTTGAGAATGCCAAGAACTTTGTTTTTAGCTTTACTGCTTCTGTTACATGTCAATATAGATGGTTCCGAGTCTAAGTAGTTTCTGCGCTTCCGTTTCTTTGCTGTAGCTAAACCGCGCCAATTCTCTAAAGAATAGTTTTTCTTAATTTCTTCTTGTTCCGGTGGATGCGGGGGACTGCTATGCTCATGCCTCTTAGGGTCTGGAAAAAGATGATGGCTGCTATCGCATTCCTGTTCTATTGATGAAAGACAATTATTTCTGTTTTTATGTTCCTTCTTTAGTATAAAAATAATCAACAATTCATCTTTGTCATCGCCTGTTTTGTCGTTTCTGTATGTTTCTTTAGCACCAATCAAGTTTATAGCTCCAAGAATGGAATCTATAAGTTCAGGAATAAATTTATCAACATGTATTGGCAAATTCACGTGATGAAAGACACGATTTTTCAAGTCGTTGAACATGCTTTCTGATGAACAACTTGATTCGGTTGCTTGGTCATAATTGAAAATATTATTCATCACGGCACCCATATTGGTAAAAGACGGCAAAAATCTAACAATTTGTTTGCTAACGTGGGGGTATAATGGAGATTGTCTCTATCTCCTGTACAGCACTGTGCTTCCTCCTTACAATTTTCATATATTTTCATTTTTGTATTACTTGAGGGGGGGGGGGTGCACTAACGAAATGCATACGTACACTAACGATTGAGCCTAATCTGAACTTATAATTCGAGGTGGGTGGGTAGGGAGGCCATTTCCCCCGCCCCGCCCATGTTATATTTATTTTCGCAGCACCTGAAGGGGGGGCTGTGCACTAACGAAATTCATACGTGCACTAACGTGCACTAACGATGCACTAACGATTGAGCCTAATCTGAACTTATAATTCGAGGTGGGTGGGGGGGGGCATTTCCCCAGCCCCGCCCATGTTATCTTTATTTTCGCAGCACCTGAAGGGGGGACTGTGCACTAACGAAATGCATACGTGCACTAACGTGCACTAACGATGCACTAACGATTGAGCCTAATCTGAACTTATAATTCGAGGTTGGTGGGTGGGGAGGCCATTTCCCCAGCCCCGCCCATGTTATTTTTATTTTCGCAGCACCTGAAGGGGGGACTGTGCACTAACGAAATGCATACGTGCACTAACGTGCACTAACGATGCACTAACGATTGAGCCTAACCTGAACTTATAATTCGAGGTGGGTGGGTGGGGAGGCTATTTCCCCAGCCCCGCCCATGTTATCTTTATTTTCGCAGCACCTGAAGGGGGGACTGTGCACTAACGAAATGCATACGTGCACTAACGTGCACTAACGATGCACTAACGATTGAGCCTAATCTGAACTTATAATTCGAGGTTGGTGGGTGGGGAGGCCATTTCCCCAGCCCCGCCCATGTTATTTTTATTATTTGTAATACCTGAAGAGGGGGCTGTGCACTAACGAAATGCTTACGTGCACTAACGTGCACTAAGGGTGCACTAACGATTGAGCCTAATTTGAACTTTAAACTCGAGATGGGCGGGGCTGGCGAAATGAACCCTGGCACTTCCCGCCCGTCGAAACAGTTACCTTACACCTTTCTGGTAGGTCGGACGGTCTGGGTCTCAACAACAACACTGTAAAACATTCTGCAAGCTTTGCTCATTTTTTCAACTACTGTATTGATAGTTTCGGCAAATTCTCAGAAAAGTCGCAATTACAGGCGTTCATGAAAATTCCAGAAATATTCATCTAATAAACGTCTTCTAAAGTGTTATATATATATATATATATATATATATATATATATATATATATATATATAAAATTGAAAGATTTTAATCGAAAATTACGCATAAACTACTGTATGTACAAAGAAAAAAAAACATTACTCGCATATCTGTTACAAATGAGTAACTATAGACCAAGACTAAGGATAAAGATAGAAGGTAACATATCACTACAATGGTAAAGGGGGATGAGAAGAATATTAGGATATGTATATATATATATATATTTGATGATTCTTATCCAATTAATATTGATTTTTACCCATCTAACTTAGAATTAATTCCTAATGAGCCTAGCGTTAGTCAAATTGTAAACATTTTAGACCTAAATTTAGATACCCACAATAATCATGTAATCACCAATCTATATGATAAAAAAGATCAATCATGCTTAAAGCATTGATTATGAAACACTTTCCAACTTCAATGCAATTTTATTGAAACATGTCTAAAAAGCAATACATTCCTCGGTAATATTTTAAAACTTATCACAATACTACATTAATTTATTATATTTGACACCTTAAACCTTCATCGAAAAAAATTAACTTCATTCAAATGACGGCATTAAAGTATAAATTGCCTGGTTTAAACATCTCTAAAATGTGATACATTCCTCGGTAATAATTTTAGAATTATCATAATACTACGATAATTTATTATATTTGAAAACATCATCGAAAACAACTGAAATTCATTCAAATGACGTCATAAAAAAATAACACGCCTGCCTCTCTCTATAAAAGCAACATCATAAATAATTCCCCCATTCATGTCATTCATCACAATACTATAATAATTTATATTATTTAAAAATTAAGACCATGTAGCTACAAGTAAGTAAAACTCTATGCGTAAAACTTCATCGAAAATTATCGTCCTTCTCTTTCTAAAATCAATGAATATTTCATTCATATCAGCCATGCAGACTCCATGGACTAAATGATTTTGTGTTAAAGAATTACAGCGATTCTAATACAACTCATTCTACATATTTTGCTGTTTACATTTTACATAGGTGAAAAATAGGCTTAATAGTAGAAATAATCAAATTTGTATGAGCATTTAAACTGAAATATATTGTCATTGCGTTGTTAAAGTATGTAGATGCACAGAATTTAGGCCAAAATAAAGTAGTTTTAGGATGGATACAACACTCAATATGAATTGGAAAGAACTTTAAAAATCACGATTTTGAGACAAGATGGATGCCATATATCATTTTGAAGTCGGTCATGTGATATTTTCATTTCATGGTCACGTGATTGTTTCATATAAGAGGTGTAATTATTATTTTAATTTTTATTTAAGAAACTACTGAATATATTTCGCTGAATTTTTTTTATATATTTTATGGAATAATTTTAATATTACCTAAAATTTTCGAAGCAATTTGTGAATTTTAAATCCGCTTAAAAAATGCTTGAAAAATTAGGTCCCATAGGGCTCAATGTATTCCATTTTTTCAACCCGGGTTCAATCCAAAACTAATTGGGTGATATTATTCATTTATATTCCCATAGGTCCTATAGACCGTCTGAACAACATACTAAAATTTCATTTTGATTAAGTCATTTTTACGGCAGTTATCGTGCTAACGGTCAGACAGACAGACAGACAGACAGAATGAACAAAGTCATAAACACTTTTCAACTTTGTTATAAAGTGTTAAAAAGATTCTTACAACTTCACTATCATAAAGCTGCTATCATATCAATCTTGTAATTCTATTCAATTGTTTAGAAACATCATTTTAAACCAGCTATTTCGAATACATCGACTTTCTGATCCTCGGTTTCACTTTCTCCACATCAATAACCTTAAACGCATTTGTCAGAATCACCAATATCCGGAAGTATTTGTAAATAATATTATTAATAATTTCAAATACACCACGTAATAATTTTACACATGCAGTATTTATCTTTGCTTGGATAACTCAATTTTGAGAATTCACCCATTCTTATCACCTAACTTACCACTTGGCCTGAGTCTAATACTGTTTACTATTTTCGAATGACTATTTTCCACTTGTCCTGAGTCCTATACTGATTAATATTTTTGAAAGTCTCCATACATATTATGTACCGTTCAAATGTATTCATTCCGGTGCCCACTCGCATTGACGAAGTGAGGTGAAATGCTGAGTCGCTTCTTCAACTTACACGTGGTAACAATGCTTGTGAGTTCATATTTCTGTTCGAGGAGGTATTATTTTTCTGATTTGTAATTCAATTGATTTATTTTTCTCCTTCCACTAGCCAGTAGACAGTTCCAATGGTGTCTATAGTTAAATACTATCGCCATTGTCAAAAACTGGCTATATTATCGGCTTTAATTCGAATTGTATGGCTGTCCTGATGAGAATGCAATTTCGAACTAACCGCCATTGTTTGTGTAGTTTTAATTGATTGTTCTCTATGTCTTAATATTTTATCTTTAGCTAATTATTATTGCCTTTTCTCATTTTTGCCGTGTTTTCTTTTTTCTTTTTATTTATATTTATATACTTTTAATTGTGAATTTTGTATCCTTATATTCTTCTCATCCCCCTTTCCATTGTAGTGATATGTTACCTTCTATCTTTATCCTTAGTCTTGGTCTATAGTTACTCATTTGTAACAGATATGCTAGAGATGGGTTTTTTTGTACATACAGTAGTTTATGCGTAATTTTCGATTAAAATGTTTCATTTTATATATATATATATATATATATATATATATATATATATATATATATATATATATATATATATATATATATATATATATGTATATATATATATATATATATATATATATATATATATGTATATATATATATATATATATATATATATATATATATATATATATAGTACGTGTGTGTTATCATAACTATCAGGAACCTTACTCCTTATTACTGACGGCTGATTTCCTCTAAAATTTCAGTAACATGTTTGCAAATGTTTTACAACGCTTAATTAGTGATATTCATACAAACTATATTACTATAGTTATACTAACTAACTACAATGATTTATCTAACTTTAATATCAAAATACCGATAAGGGGAATTTTATATGATACAGTCTTCTATAAATATTTTTCTCTTAATGCCACTCGCGTTGCATACACTGTAAAACATTTGCAAGTTGCTGAACGTTTCAACTGTCTGTAATGGGGAGTAAGGTTCCTGATAGTTATGATAATACCCCCCCCCCACATATATATATATATATATATATATATATATATATATATATATATAAAATACTGAAATAACTCTTCGGCAGGTGATAATTAGCTGAATATTTCAGAAATTAAGGTAGAAATTTCATGAACGCCAGTAATTGCGGCTTTTCTGTACTTTGTCGAAATTGTCAACAAAGTAGCTAAATAAAATGGGCAAAGGATGCAGAATGTTTAACAGTGTGGATTACAATTGCATAGCAAGGACAGGCAAAGCTAAGAAAGTGAAAATAAGATATTTTCGAAACAAAATTAACATAAATGTAATACTGTTAACCAGATCAATGCTAAAATGCCAATGAAATCACAGGAAAAGTATTTTAATGTAAAATAAAATGAAGCATAATAGAACAGCGGTGAGTTTTGAATATGCAAAAATATAAAAACTTTTAACGGTGTCTGCTTATTTTTGTTGGAAAATATGTTTCATAAATAAAACTTAGAATTTTGAACAAATAATAAAAATATTTTATATTCGGACTTTATTTCATACCAAAACATCAATTTAACGATTTAAATAAATTTAAACTTCTGTGTTGCAAATTCTGTCTATCAAAGGTCTTATCAGTTACCCTATTACCAGCTTATCCTTGGCATAAAACCTAACTAGGGAATTCTTGTTGTTCTCAAAATGTTTCTTCTGCTCTAGAATCACTAAAACCAGTTTTCTTTCACTAATGAATAAACAAGGAAAAAGAAGTTAGGATGAAACAAAAGTATAAATTGTTTAAAAGCGCATTCATAGAGAAAAATATCCCTCCGACAACAACAACAAAAAAAATCACAGCCGAAACTGCGATGAGGCTCATTAGTGCAATGTAGACAGAGTTACTGTTGGAAATACGAAAACAAGTTATTTTGACCCGTTTTGTTCTAGAACTGCTACACAAAAAAATTATCATTTCTTGCTAAATCACCATTGCTCAAGGCGAGTTCTATCAGAACATCAACAACAACGGCTGTAAAAGAAAGAATATAAAAGATCCTATGGGATCTTCTATACAAGCAAGAGAGCCGTTTCTGCATTTTTAGAGTCAGTGAAGGCTAATGAGGTCTAATAAGTGTAAAACTGATTTCATGTTTGTTACTTTTATCACTGCAGGGTTGAAAAAATATTATTTTAAGAAAAATTATGATGTCTTAAACTAAACTATTATCTTTTATTGCTGTTTCTATCAAATATTTCCTAACCACTTGTATTTTTTATAAATGTGAACATTTATAGTAAAATAACTTTGAATAATAATATAAAATAACTAAATGCAGTAGATTTAAATTGGTAAAATGTTATAATAATAAATATGTTTTTCAATAAAACATTTGATGGAGCATACAGATATCTTATAATGTAACATTGAAATGCATATAATAAATATCTAGCGTCTTGTAGACTTTCCTAATCCTCTAGATGCCTTCCCAGTGATCTAGAAGACTGAATGTTTGCAAACGAATAGTACAGATAACGGGACAGAACGGAGTCAAATTTGTGGAGTCAAAATTTTGGAGCTAAATTTTCATCTCATGTCCTCCCAACGCCTTTTATTTCACCTGGAAGGCTAAATATTTCCATACATATAGTATCATTTACGGAACAAAACCTAGATTACCGAACAAGAGCCATATTTTAAATTCCCACCTCCAAAGGAGGTAAAAAAGGCGTTTCGAAAAAAATTTCCAGGTCCTTCAGAAGCCAGCCCCCCCCCCCTCCTCTACCATAATCGAGAAGGCTAAATATTTACATACTTTTAGTATCGTACCCAGAATAGAATTTAATGGGAGGGGACTTTTGATCCTCCCCCCCGGGGGGTCGGAGAAAATGTGAATGGTTTCGAAAAGTTTTTCCAGACCGCATAGTACCTTCCGGTGAACTCGAATGCTAAAATTTTAAATACTTAAAGTAACCACCATGGAACAGAACCTCATTGTGTCAATTTTCGTTCAAGATGAATATATTATGTGGTAAGTGCTATACATTGTTAAACAAAAAAAAAACTATCAAAAAGTTACAAGTTATTTGTTTAAGATTGTTATTCTCCATAGTTAAGTGTAAAATATTATTCAAAATAAAAAAATAACATTTAAATATATAAAGAAATGGCGTAAGATATATTTCACATTGTACTTTCATGTATTTTTATAATCATATTAAGGGAGGGGGGAGTGTTGTTATCACGAATTTTCGTTATGTGTCATTTAAGTAATACCAGAAAATGCGTGGATTTTTATATAAAATGCCCTTTATATTTATATGTATTAAATATTTAAATCTCCCACCATAACTATATTACGTTACAGCAAGTGGAATAATTATTAGTAAGTATCGTTTGGGCGTATTATTCACCTCAAAGCCCATGGCCCCTCAAAGCCCTTGTGAGACATTAAATATCCAAATTGATAAGGCAATTAAAGAGCGTCATTCTAATTAACGATAAGTAACACAAAAGGTGTAATCGAGTGACAGTAACTTCCATGGTGACAGTAACTTCAAGCAAATATTAACTGGACATAAATCCGATGCATTCAGTTTATTTAACCGCAGACACGGTACTCAAACCAGACTGTGAACAAAACAATCACTAAGACTTTACATTTACTAATATTTCACCATATAAGAAATATCATTTTATTAATATGATGTGCAAAATAATTTTACAGGTAAAACTTTTTTAAACTAGTTCAGTCTTTGTTGTATATTATGTAGAAATTAACTAGGATTATACTATTTTACTTTTTACGCTAAAAGTCAATATTTCTCTTAAATCCGAAACACTTTTCACCCATATTCAGTACCCATTTGTATTTTAAAGAATTTGCTTTTGAGAGCGGTTTCAGAGTGATTACAAAATACTAATTTTAGCATTCTGTACGACTGTATGCACAATTGATGCACCTGTGTTTTTCTGAAACTACTTAACTAAATGAAACTAATATTTTGTGCAAATATATAAGGTTGTACAAAGATGAAAACAACGATATTTTTTAAACCTTGTTCTTGTTTTACGTTGATCGTACTGTACGAAGTTGTAACACATAGTAAAATACTCAACCAATTAGCCCTATTTGTAATGCTTGTATTATAGGTTATTGCATGGGTATGGAAAACTCCACAATTTATTTTAAATGTTGTCCGTCTAGCGTGTAGACACAATATTAATGTGGCGTTAATTTTATTAAAGTGCCTTAAAATGCTGTAATTCGGTTTCGCACATGCCTTCTTATCACAAATTATGTAGTGATTGTGTCATGATCACTAAAATTACGTTTCAATAAAATACGTTTGGGCTTAATTAGTTGGATAAAATGCAATAAAAGTATCGCACATGCATACAAATGTATAAATAAAATGTCTTTGAGCTAATGAAGTAAAAAAGTCAAAGACTTCATAGATGCACTTTTACAAGAAAATTAACACGAAGACGAATTATTTTCCCAAACTTGCCCTAGGTTCGTTTGCAGAACTTTATTGACATCTTAATGTCAGAATAATGTTGTTTTCGGATATAACTTAAAAGAATATTACTTTTGACTCGTAAAGAAAGAAAAGGAAAGAAAAGGAAAAACGAAATTGTTGACAAATATTCTCATAAGGCTATGTGCATTTGATTTGAAGGGGGTTAAGGATTCTTCATCACGGTACCTTTAACCTGTAAGTGCAGCTCCGGACCAGCGCGATCTTGGCGCACAATATTTTGAGATTTCATAATTTTTTTCCAAAGCGGATTTCATAGTTTCAGTACATGATGGAGAGGTTTTTACAATGTTTTGGCGTTTTTTTTAAAATTTTAATACTCTTTGTTGAATTATTTATCTACATGATTATGTTTATGGTTATGCGAACTTAAGAGCCGACCCATTGGGGTTTGCGGCTATAAAAACCTAAATTGGCTAATACTGTAGAAGTTAGAGCTGCGGCGATAAATGAGCGTCGGGGACCACGATAAGAAATATTTAACCTTATATTAATAATTAATGATAGAATATTATTTTACTGTCCATAACCATGGGGGAGACTTCGATATAAGCAGGCACCTAACTCTTCGTAAGATGGGCTCTCCTGGAAAGTCCGATTACTTACATACATTGTGTATATATATATATATATATAAACATAATGTAGAATAAAGAAAGTACATATAAGGTAATCAAAAATATTTACATTTTGTATACAAGTGCATGATGAGTAATTGTGATGAAGTCTTATCAAGATGATTCAGACAAAGATGACAAAAGAAAGTACATCCGAGAGGTTGGTGGTAGGGAAAGGAGAGTGCGGTCCCTGTGGATCCACTGGGTTTCGGTCTAAATTGGGTGGCACGTCCCGTCCGTCCAAACAGTTACCTTATACCTTTCTGGTAGGTCGGACTGTCAAGGTCGAAGAAGAAAAAGAGAAGAAAGTGCAGTCACAGAATGGAGGGTATGGTCCCTGTGGATATCTCCCGCACTGGGTTCCGGGCTAAATTGGGTTGCTCTTCCCGGCCGTCTAAACAGATACCTTATGCCTTTCTGGTAGGCCGAACGGTCTGGGTCGCAGAAGAAAAGAAAGTACAGGACGGGTACATGCATACGGGTAAATAGTACGGGTACATGATTATGATATGGGAATAATGGTATAAGAAACACTGCAAATGATATTTTAACGCCGATCGTAATTTTTCAAGTACTTTCAATTTTTGAAATTTTAAATCAAATGTATTTCAAGTTTTAAAGGAAAAGCATGTACCTCCAGAAAAACTCACAAAATGAGCCCTTACTCATTAAAATCAATTCAGTAGTTAAAGCTGTAAGTCCATCAATATTGAAGAAGAAAAAATCGCGGGAATGGCAATCGCTAAAAGTGTCATTTATTTTTTTTCTCGAGTGCTACCCCATCAATTGCAATTTTTATTTGGAAGACACTTCTATTGCAGATATCCATGGACCGAATTCGCGCTTAGTACGCGGCCTTTAGCATGTAACAGCCGTTACCTAAAAAAAAAACGTGCTATATTCCGCCATTTTGCGAACTTCTATATGGAACTGGCAATTTCAGTCCACCCACTTAGCAGCCATCAAAGTCACATACAATTAAGATCGGGCTACTTGGAGCTGCAAGAACCAAGTTCAGAACCAGATAGAAACAAGCGTTTCCAAAAACGTGTGCTGCTATCAGCATTGGGAGTATTTTCCAAATTTGAGGAACATTCTTTACAGGCGGGTTTTGTGATTCTGTACTTTTCCTCGCTTTGTTTCTCGTTCATGACGTTCCTCGCCACTAGTACGAACCTGTCACTAATGCTCATCTATAGTGTAAATTGAGTTCTTAGAGGGTTTTTCTAATTGGAATGATTCCTGCATGCAGGAAAGTGTCATTGTTAGGGCAGAGGTATTAAAGTACTAGAATGACAGCCAGTGCTAGCTTTGATATGTGGTTCGAAAGAGTTTCGTTAGCGAATCATTGTTAACTTCGTCAATGAGCTTGGTAGGCGATCTTCGCCGGCTTGTGCCATGGCTTGATCAGAACTTCGTTAATTCCGGTACTAGTTCAATCATGTTTTTGAGGGTGAGAAAAAGCTTCATGGACGAATTTGCTGAAATAATTCGTCAACTTCGTAGATATAAGCTTCTTTGATGGATTAGCTAACTTGAGAGTGGCTCACTTGGAGCTTAGTCGGGCAGTAAGAGCGTTGTACTAAATTAAGTGCAGAAGTGGTGGTAATTTGAGCGGCCATATGTGTCTAAATTCTGGAGTAATGGCTTATTGATTATGTGTATGAATAGCTGTGGGTCGTCAAACATTTGCCCAGATGAGTGGAAGATTTTTATTGAACCTTCTTATACCACTGCTAATACGCAGCGGGCTGATTGACCATCCTTACCTGTAATGCTTAAATTTTGAAGTATCTTCTCCTTACTCGTATGCATAGATAGTTGTAGGTCCCTCGTCCTTTATATATTTGTCCCAGTTGAGCGGAGATCGGTTATTTAACTCCCTTGTAGAAATTATGTACTTCATAATGCGAAGTTGGTTGAACAGCCGTCTGTACCTATCCCGCCTGTACTTCCAACAGTGTTGTAAGACCTTTATTTTTGTTCTTATTTTTTATGTGTGATTATATGTCATTTTCTTCACATCTTGGTTTTTTATACAACTTCCAGTGATGTATGAATGTGTATATTATCAAAATACAAACTTTAATTGATACCAGATCCTGCTGTAACGAACTAAGCTCAATAAAATGTGTTTGTCAGATTTTTCATTTTTATTCATATCTCTTGCCTTCAGGCGTGACAAGTTTTGTGAGCGTATTACAACGAAATATAATGAAGCCTTTAGCTATCTTGGAGGCTGAGCTACAGACCTCTTAAAATTAAACTTTGTCACAAAAAGCGTAATATACTCTTAATAGGTAAAAAAGCACGCAGTGGATAAGGAGAAAATGAGCAACTTATTTAAGCACAAATAACATAACAATGCAGCATACATTTGGTTCGAGGTTACGTTGGATCAACTTCGCCAGCGCAAGAGGACCAAAGAGCCCGAAGTCAAATAGACAAAATAGGCGCGAATAGAAGGAACACGAGGGTTTATATACCCAAGGCCAGAATTAGGAGTCCACCTGAACCAGCCAATCAGAAAGTAGAAGGAAGAAACATTGATCCAATCAGAAACAAATAGTAACACACAAGACTGTCGTACAAAGAAATATAACAGAATTATACCGGCAAGACGAGCCAAGTTCGAATAAGAATAACTGTGACCACCAATTTGAAAAATAAGACAAAACAACACATTCTAAGAAATGGCAAAAGCCGAGATACTAAGGAATGAAACAAAAATACACGGCACGTCGCCAGACCGCGGACGAAAATGGAGTACTGGACAATTTATTAACTAAATAACTCGAATTTTTCTGTATATGCAAGGTTTTAAATAAATAAATATTGTAGTTAGACGTACATCTTTGAATGAACCAAGAGAAAAAAAAACTCAGAACGGTGGTCAAAATTATAGCAATTGAAGACTTATTAGATTCCTATTCTTTGACATAGTTTTCATGTTCCTTAATACAGAATTGTAAAGCATGTTGTAAAGCAATTGTAATTGTAAAGCAACAAGGAAGAAAGAGGGGTAGCGTTCGATCACCAAGAGTTCATGCAAGCCCTTGCATCCTAATACAGTTTGCCAAGGTCCCCACGTCTTTGAGACTCTTGATCGAGTCCTGAGCACACAAGAAGATGTCCACCATTCATAACCCCGCATTACATATCTGGCACACGTTCGTAGGTAGGATTTCGATTCTATTTAAATGCTCCGCCATGCAGTCGTATCCAGTCTTTAATCTGAAATTAGCCACAGCCTTCTTACGGGGTCTGTTGCAAAAATTTTTCCAATGGTTTTTGATATTGTCCCAAGATTTATCCTTTGACATCACTGCCAAATCAGATTTGAGATTTTCCTCAACTTTTTCCCAAACGTATCTTTTAAGTGACGCTGGAGGAATAGGTTTATTGGCTTGTTGTTCCAGGATTCCTCTCTTGGCTAACGAATCAGCCTGTTCGTTGCCGTTGATACACATGCGAGGGGATCCATTGAAAAACGATAGTTTTATTGTTAGTCTTGAGAGATCTCAGGTCTTGTTTCAGTTTCGAGATGATCGGTGTCTCTTGGCTAACGAATCAGCCTGTTCGTTGCCGTTGATACACGTGCGAGGGGATCCATTGAAAAACGATAGTTTTATTGTTAGTCTTGAGAGATCTCAGGTCTTGTTTCAGTTTCGAGATGATCGGTGTCTCCATGCAGTGGTTCATAACGACTGCCTGTATGGCTGCCTTAGAGTCAACCAGAATTACCGCCTTAGAAAAACAGTTGATCTTTAACCTGAGATTTTCCAGTGCCATAGAGATAGCAAAAATTTCGGCATCAAAATTTGACATATATCTTCCTAGAGGAGCTTATTGGGAGCTTATTGGGACCTGAATGGATGAGTGGTTACTATATACGCCTGCTCCAGTATTTTTTTGTATCCTAGAACCGTCAGTGTAACCTCTCATCCATTCAGGTTCGGGGTATTGTTCGTTTAACATGCACAATGCGATTGCCCTCAGGATTACGTCGGGAATGCCTTTCTTACCCGAGTCATTAACTTCCAGGCGGTTTTCAATGTCCATATACTCAAGGGGATTAACCAACGTATTTTTGCTATCCAAAGGTTCTTTTAGCATCAAGTTCTTGTATAAATTTGTTACAAACTTCAATAGGGGAAATTTGGGTTTTAAAGGTGCTAGGTCCACTTTCCTCCATCCATTTTGCTTTGTGCAATGCTTTCATTTTAATGAAGGTACTCACGGCCTGCTTCTTTATCTCTGTTGCAATTGGTGGATTTGAAGTGTAGCTCTGCATAGCCGCAATCGGGGTGGTCTTAACGGCTCCTATAATAATCCGAAGAGCCCTGTTCTGGGCTTTTTCCAAGGAGTCCATATTCCTCTGTGTAGTAGAAACCAGAACCTCACTTCCATATTTGATAATAGGTTTAACATACGTGTTATAGGTTTTGTTTAGGATAGTCCGTGTGCTACCCCATTTGGCTCCAGCGAGTCTTTTCATGATAAAGTTTATCTTCTCGTTTTTTTCATTAATTACTTCTACACGATTTGCAAACTTTAATTTATTATCCAATACTGCTCCCAAATATATAGTACTGGTGATCTTTTGAAGTAAGACATTATCCAATCTCAGAGCGAAGTCAACATTTACCTGTTTCAAAGAGAAGAACTGGTAAACCGTTTTGGTTTTATTAATAATCATATTATTGTCTATAGACCAAATCTCTAGGGCTTTGAGTGTTTTATTCATAGTGTTTTCAAGGCTTAGCCTTTGGTCCTGGGGTGTTCCTGAACATATCTATAATAGAACAAATGTTTCAATGAGTTTGTCTGTCTTGCTTCTTCAGCTAGCATTATGCAAAAATACACATATATTTATGATCATGAATGCTTTGAAGTCTTCCATATACACAGATACTCTAGGAATTTAGTTAATGACTTGTCCAATATTCCATTTTTGTCTTCGGTCTGGCGACAAGCCCTATAATTTCCCCATTTCTTAAAATGTCACTTTGACGTTTTTTCATCTTGTTGGGTCTCATTTATTCTTGTGAAGACTTGACTCATACTGCTATATTTTAGCGCACACAAAATATTGGGTGTTACTTTTCGTTTCATACTAGCTCGATTGTTCTTCATTCTGCTTTATGATTGGCTCCCTCAGGTGGACTCTTAATCCAGGTCATGAGTTTATATCCCCCCCCCCCGCTTCCACTGTTTGTTTCCATTTTGTGTTTTTGATTTCGGATTTGTTGGTTTTCATGCACTGACGAAGGGGATCGGACGTGTCCTCGAAACTATTGTAGTCTGCATTATTATTTATTTGTGCTTGAATTCGTTGCTCAAGTTTTCCATATATTTCTTCCAGCTACGGATTCGAACTTGATGACATGGCGGGATGGAACGCTGACCGGTTTCAAAAAATTTTGAACGAAAATAATATTATAATGTGTATAATTCAATGGTTTTCAGAATTTAAGAAGAAACTCATCACTTTGGTAAGATAGGTTGAAAATTTGGATTATTTGCAGATGCATACATCCAAAAAATACTTTTATGAATGAAGCAAAAATACAAAGAGGCATCACACAAATGCCGTTTCCAAGCAAATAAACACGACGACAAATTTATCCTTTCGTTCTTTTGTGTTCTATTGTTTCTCTATGACTTTATTCTTTGTTTAATGCCCTAAAAGTGTTTCTGTTTTCAAAGAGAAATCGAAAGTATGTTGCTGATATTCCGTCTAAAATAAACGATTAACTGATTAACAACTGCTCAAGCATGAGCAGCATAAGGCTTATTCGAAATGAAACCCTCAGATAGAATGCATGTGAGAATAGCGAATGGTGAAATCCGACTTTATAATTTTTCATCAAATTGACATAATTTTTGTACATATATTAAAGGTTTTATATATTTAACAAGTGTAATAAAACAGTTTTCGATAGTAAACATTTTCCATAGTTTAATTATTCAACTTAAAAATCAGAAATAAACATTTTTTTTAAATTCTTTAAAATGTTCCTTCCCATCTTTAGCTCCCCCCCCCCCCCCGATTTCATTTTATATTGATTTAAAAGGGTTATATTGACAAAACTGAGCATTACATTCTGAATCCATGTTCAGGTTACATATATATATATATATATATATATACATATATATAAACCCCCCCGACAAAATATTACGAAATCAACATTTACCGCAAGCCTACACTGTAAGAGCACGCGTCTGCAGCGCACCTGGCGTATGCAAACAGAACAGAGGTGGAAGTCGTAGAGGAAGTTTGAACGTGTTGCGAAACCTTGAGATCAATGTGCTTCGTTCGTTCGTAAAGTTGGAAATGGACCGCTAACCAGAAATCATCGACTTGCAAAAGAGAGAAACAGTGTTTGATCGGGAACACGGCCACAAAGTTGATTGCAGCGTTCTTGGATGTGATAGCATCTACAGTAAGTGCAGTGCATAAATAATGGCTTTTGCACTGTACTTCAACAAATCTTTCCGGTGATTCAATGTCATCCGCAAGTTGATACTAACTCCGAGAGATCGTCGGCATGTGAGGCTCATGGCTTTGCTAATTTCTTCCAAACCAGGAACCAATTGGTGGCACAGGTTAATACTGGACCTCGTCCGCTTATTTCCGAGCACACCCTGGACCGGGAGGTGCATCGCATGGAATTATTCAGCCGTATACCCCGGCGACGTCCTCGGATCACAGCAGCCACAAAACAGAAGAGACTCCAATGGGCTCAAGAACATCGACACTGGACTGTGGATGACTGGCGAAGTGTAGTATGGTCAGACGAATTATGCTTCTGCTTGTATGCCAATGAGGCACGTTTACGCGTCACCAGGAGGTCCGAAGAGGTGTATTATCCTGTCTGTCTCCAGAGATCAGTGCAGCTCGGAGGTGGGAGTGTGATGTTATGGGGGTGTATTTGGCGACTGACGTTGGACCATGGGTGAAAGTCAACAATCGGATGAAGGATGTGGATTATATCCCCATCTTGGATTCCCTTTTGTGGACTTTTTGCGTAGAAAGGGCCTTGTCACCGAACATGCCTACCAAAACGATAATTGTACCATGTATCACGCCAGATGTGTTCCGGACTGGTTTGCAGAACATGAGGTTGATCTCCCATACCTCACTTGGCACTTTAATTCGCCTGACTTTAATTTCATCAAGAAAATGTGGGACGCTTTGGAAATTGCTGTCAAGAGGAGTGTTGCACATCCGCTGTTACTTCGAAGGTCAGATTGATGGATGGCCAACATCACTTATTAGTGTATGGGGCACATTTTACTCATTGAAGATGTTTTTGTACGGGGGCCGTATAAAATTTTAAATTTTGTATTTCTTAAAATGTAATTCCCTTGAGAATTTTAATCGATTTCATGAAATTCTGTACCTTTTTTTACACAAATGTTTAATTTATTATATATATCTAAGATCAATATTTAAGGAATAAAAGCCGAGGTCAATGTTTTGGGGACACCCTGTATATATATATATATATATATATATATATATATATATATATATATATGTGTGTGTATATATATATATATATATATATATATATATATATGTGTATATATATATATATATATATATATATATATATATATATATATATATATATAATATACTCACTCAATATATACTATATCATATATATACTCACTAAATACTCATTCCTGTATGGAAGTAAATGTCGAGTATACAAATAAATGTACTAAAGATATAAAAATGTTGAGTATACAAAAGCATTTAACCCGTATCTTCGATATAATCTGAGAAAAAGTACATAGGAATTAGTTAAATTAACATTGTCGGTATAGATCCTTCCGATTCCTTAAATATAACTTAAACATCCAATGTTTACTAAATATTTTGGCGTAGTTTTGGAGAATTTTCATGGAAACCCGTCAATGAATTGAAAAAATAATATCTCAGAGATTGTTTTTTATCTCTGTAACCATTTTGGAAAAAATGCTCTATGAAGACCAGGTAGACAATGCAAAGAAACTCGAGCAGGTTATACTTACCCTGTGATACCCTCCGATACACTATTTTTGGCCAAATGTCGCAACAACTAATGTATCGCCCCATTGGCTGCATTGATTGTGAAGATAATTTGTTCAAACAGCTTCTTCAACATTAACTATTAATTTCCCAGATTTTCGTTAATAAAACATTTTATGAAGCACTGTGTTTCACTTTCTTTCTTGCGATATTAAACGTGCTACAGCGCTTAATTAGACGACATTAAACGGCTACACTGTCTGATAGATATGTGATGTATTCATTCTCCTACGGCGAAAGCTAGAAAATGGAAGTGACATCATAAAACATTCATGGTTAGTATAGAATAAGTAACAAAGTTGTGTATTGAGTAACTGTAAATGATTTCCTACCTACAGTGACGTCATGTAGCCCTTTAATACAGTAACCTTATTTTTGGACACCCTGTAGTTGTAACCACACATTTTTATCAGGTATCATTTATAATTAAATATAAACCATAAAAATATTAGAGATACTTAATTTAAACACAAAAATATTGAAATTTAAACAAAGGTGTAACTTTGAGATAGCCATATATTATTTTTTACCTCCTGTAGAAAGAAATATAGAATTTTAGTTAATACTTAACATTACTATTGGTCCTCCCTTAGACTAAAGAAGCAAAAATTCCCTTGAGATTTATTTAGTGCAAAAGTAAACGTAGTATGTGCAAAAGTAAACGTAGAAAACGGAAATATCTTCAAAACAAAAGCCTGCTTACAAGAGATTCTGTTGGGTTGCAGATGGAGACATTTTACCCATCTCGGAATTTTTAAAATCTACGAGGTCCGGTAATATAATTGTTTGCGCTCGTCTTTCAGATATATATGTGACAGATTACTATCCTATGTATGTGGTAGCATCCCTATGTATGAACACATTCTTGTTGTGTTTTGGAATTCAGTTTTCTACGTAGCTCTTAGCCACAAGAAGTCCTCGTCCGCATATGAAACAGTGTGTCGCACCAAAATGTTACAATTTTATTGGTTCAGAGATTTGAAAAAAATACGTTTTGTGTTGTGTCAAATTAATTTTTTTTACAAGTGAACTCTTCGTCCCATAATGTATTTGATTTTCTTCAACGTACAGGACAGTTGGGCGGACATTTTTGCAGTGTAAAGTATAAGACAACATAATAGCTTTATCTTAATTTCTGTGCTAGGTTTGCTCTTTAACTATTTACTTGCTGAATAAGCTTTTAGGCCTGTCAATAATATTAAGCATCATTTTAGCAAAATAGCATTAACACTGTAAATTCATATTAAATACCCATATAAGTTCATGAATAAAGAGAATGTTTTCTTGCAACGAAGCAAATACATATCAAATACGTGCTTCAGTGGTTTTACAGATGTCTTTTCCAAGAAAATAAATGGAAAATAAATATCAGCTTTAGTTCTTTCTCAAACTCATATCCTGCTTGTTTCCAGAATATGTTTTAGTTTATGTGGAAACCATGTTACTGTTTCTGAGATAGAACTTGGAAGCATGTTACATATATTTCGTGAAAAATATAACGTTATAAAAATATCCCTCAAGTCAAGTAAGTACTATAGTGTCATGGATTACTTCAAAATGAAATGAAACTATTGAGGATCAAATTCTACTCTTAAAAATGAAATGCAAGAGCTATTCACAAATGTCGTCTTCTAAAGTGTTCCATCAAGCTACATCATCCAAAATAGTACAGAAATTAAAGATTCAGTTTGAAGAGAAGGGTTTTAATCGGACGAAGAATTTTTTATTAATTCCGTAGCAATTTAACACTAACCAATACTCACTACACCAACAACACTTTACAATACTATATTTGAACTGGGCGCTATTATATGACTACTATGTAAGTCAAACATTAAACTGACAGTTTAAATCGAGGTTTATAGAGGAATGAGCCAATAAAGAGCCTACATTGTCTGGATAAAGGTGAAAAGTAAGTATACAAGTATATATTTTGAAGTCACAACAGAAACTACACTGTAAAAATGTTAACGAATTGAAAATAAACTTAAATACAGTAATTAGGCATTCTATGTAATATCACAACAATGCAAATATTGTATGTTTTTTTCATTGTTTCTTATATTTTTATATAGGTCATATATATGACATTTTGACCAGTATATTAGCTATATAAATTTAAAACAATTGGAATGGAACAAACTAGAAATGTCGTCTGTCCAAAATATCTACTGATAATTAATCGTAATGATTTTTACTAATATAGTCATTTCATACTAATTTAGGTACAATATGTCGAATGATTATTAAAAGTGAATAGTCCAACATATAATACTCGTCACAAAGTAAAAACAAGTTTTTTGAGAAAAAAATTAGAGTATTTTAATTTGAACTGTATTTAAACCTGTCTTAAAACAAGAAAACCGAACACTCTAAAAAGTTAAGCGTAAACTTTTAAAAACTTTCAATTTGTTTAATAGTAAGTGGTATTTAGAGTCAAAAATAGTTGTCGCAATTGAAAAATAACCCAGTTAGATTATGTTCCTTAGTCGCTCTTTTATTCTCCAGGTGGGGACTTTAGAAGAGTTCTATCGCTCTTTACTCCATTTTTTCTACTCTGGCAGAAAAAATGAAAATCCTTCTCTGTTAGGTTCGGTTCAGAGCACATTTGCACATTATAGTACGGACAAAGCCGATAGTGTAAATGTTCAAATATTTTGCCTTCTAAGCCATCTGAGGGTTGTTTGAGATACAGAAAAGACGTTAAAAATTTAATCTCCGCCCTGCAGGGTCGAAAATCCAACTACAATAGGTTCTGTCTGATGGCCATTACAATAAGTCTACAAAATCTCCTAGGTCACCAGGGGGACTTCTGGAATGATCATTCAAACACCCCTTTCTTATTTCGATTTATCCCCTCCGAGAGAGATAAATCGAAAACGGCCTCCATTAGGTTATGTAACGAAGTGATACTATAAGTGCGCAAGATTCAGCCTTCTAAATCTCAGGGGAGTTTTCTACGAGTTCTGGAAAAATTAAAATACATGTATATATATATATATATATATATAACACACTCCTGCATTTTTGTATTTGTTATATTAATTATATATATATATATATATATATATATATATATATATATATATATATATATATATATATATATATATATATATTGATTATAATTTTTTAATTACTTATTGGCATACTATCTTCAAATGCAACCTCAGAGCAGTATTGTTATCAATATAGGGACCATAAAAATTGTAATATATGGTGTACGTCTTGTGATAATTACGAAGCAACGGTTTCGATTATTTTCTGCTTGGAAGTACGTATAAATGCAGTTTTTCAATAATAGTACGAACATTTACTTTTTGTAAGTTCAGCTATATTTTAAAATCATACTGTATTGAGAAAGTTGCATGTTACTGTTTTCTAAACTATTAATTGACTTCTACATAAAATCAACATTTAAAGTGAATATTCATTTATCAATATTTCACATAATTGTATGTATAATTTATTTTTAACATTTTCGAAACAGACTTGAAAATGTTTGACTTGTCACTAGGCAGATAGCGTTAAAACTTGATACGCTTTCTGCATTTGCTGGTTAAAAGATTACCTACCACACAGAAGTTGACGTACTTAATTTGTTCAGGAGACATCGTGCCCACAGATTAGCAAGACAAATATTCATACACGGTAGACTCTCGTGGAATACTTAAAGAGCTGCCGAGCTATGGTCTAGGATGCCGAAAGCGTGTAAATGCACCAATAACTCATAGATAAATTTCAAATCCTATATATGCATACCCCATTTCATTTCATTATATATGGTATGAGTAAGAAAAATTAATTTTTTATTCCATCTATTAAAATGGGTTTATGCATGCATCCTAAAGATTGCAAGGGTTTGTGCTTATTTTAGTCAATAGATATTCAAGAATAATTTTTCTAAATACCCACACCAAAATATTTTGCACTCCCTCGGTACAGCTAGTAATTTAAATTGCACTGAGTAAATCTCTTGCACATAACATTGATAAACATCGACGTACAATTGATAAACATCGTCGTACAATTGATAAACATCATGGTAACAATTGATAAACATCGTCAATGAAAATAAAATCGCTTAGTATCTCCAGTTATGCTTAATTTTTGTCATAAATTACGAATGGCGGACACATTATAAAGAAAAGATTCCTCGGTTCGTTTGCTGTATGCTGTTCCGTTCGCTATATGTCAACAAATATATCTAGTAAAGCAATTTAACTTGTTGATAACTTAATATTGTACATTGTTAGAATGCAAAAATTTTCGACAAATTACTTGTCAACTCGGAAAAAGTCATGAAGGTGTTTTAAGAACATGGAACTAAATGGTGTTGTAGAGCGTGGTCGAACATCCTTAACAATATTCTAAAGGAACTGATACTGAAATAATATGAGCCGCAGAAACCAATATGATTATACTTTTGAGCTATATTGGTACACACACCAATATAACAGAGCCCATGAGTGTAATCTGTCATTTATATATAAATTGCAAAAATGCTATTTGACAAAGTCATCGAAGATGGGCTAGATAGAAACTCGCAACCGAAATAGTATTATCCTAAAATATGGTACTAGGAAATAAATATCTTACGCCTGTTAATAATTATTTGTGGAGAGAACCAGGAGTTATTTGTTTTAATATTTTAGTTATAGAGCGAAACTCTTGCATTATCCTGATTTCCGGTGATGCGAAACTCAGTTTTATATTTGTGTAAGGTTAACCTCTGGTTATGATGCTGCCCAATAAATTGTGATAAAGTAAACAACACATCGCGAGATCAAGAAGTTGCCTAATCGCAATAATTGATCCGCTACATGGATTTTAGGTTTTTTGGCATGTAACTCCCGTATCCTTAGATTCCAAAGAAGGGAAGATTTTTAAGAAGCATGATCATTTGTCTATAAATACATAATTAATTCCTATCGTGTTTTGAAATAAATATAAATATAATGAAAATGAAATCAAGAAAAATGTATTCAAATGTTTTAAACGTGGAATCATCCAAAATTACACAAGCATTTTTAATGTATATACACACATGACTAGAATCCCGTCGTTATTTTAACTTTAATACGTACAGAAAATTATAAAACGATCTTCCTTAAACATGCACATCGCTAAATCTAATTCTTTTCCCCCCACTTTTTCAATAATTTTTAGCAACAATAATGTTTAGCAATACCAATTTTTAACAATAAAAAACCCAGGAATTGGTTAGTTCAAGATTTAATGAATTCCTGCAATAAAATTATTTCAACAGCAATTGAATATTTACATCCAATTATTTTTCGATTTCGAGTTTTTTTATGTTTTTGTATGAAAACCTGCAACATCTACCAGTATCTAGTTGCGTTATGTAAATCTTTTTCACAAATAATTTTCATTATCACACTATATTTTGCCCGATCACTGAGCATTTTAACTCGAGGAGATTGGGTTTTATTTATCACTTTGGTGAAGTAAAATAATTTGAAATTACACTGTTGGAATAAGAAGCATCCACCTATGTAACAATGAAATATATTTTTGCAACGAATTTATAATGAAATTATTGGAGTTGATACTTGAGAGTGGGTATCATAGATCCAGTTTCCAAAGAAATATATGCGAAAGAGATCTTGCATATACTTCTCGTATAAAAATGAATTCATCTTGTTTCTAGAACTTTGCTATTTTTTAAATATGAAATCAATATTTTCATCTTCAAAAAGAAATTGAAGGCATATTTCTTGTTGTTCGAAGAAGTGGCAAAATGGTTGCAAGAAAGATCAGAATGATTTCCCTCTACTCAAATATTTAGTGGCATTTAGTTTTCTTAATGCATGGTAATAAGAAATATGTTGAGATGTTAAGAAGTACATTAAAAATAAAAAGTAAGTGATAGATTTGTGTTCCAATTATTTATAGCTCAACTGACGTATCTATTGAAAAACCACATAGCTCCTACTTACCAAGAGTGTTCTTGGTTTTATGAAAGAAAAATCTTGTTTAGAAAATAATTGGGGTGAAATAATTTTATTGTTTGAATAACCACGCACTGAATTGAGGTGAGTAAATTAAGATATAAGCTTATAAGCTTAAGATATAAGCTTAAGATATAAATTAATATATAAGCTTAAGATATAAATTAAGATATAAGATTATTAAGATATAAACTGACCGCCATACCCCCCCCCCCCCACCTAATTATACCTAGTACGCTTCCATTTACAATATATCTAACTAAATACACATCACTCATTAAAATAAGCATTTTTAACTTTAAAAATTAACATTTATTACAACACACATTATAAGCAATATTTAACTTATATAACAGCTTACTAAAATATTTAATTAAGGAGGATAGGCAATCGTGTGAGACTGTATGATAATTAAATTATTCAAATAGCTCACAAACTCGACCTGATATTAATAAGAACCGGCACATACCTCGGTATTATGGCTCTGACTTGTATTGTCCCCATTTCCGGACCTTATATTGATTGACACTGCACTACGTGAAACTGCACACTTTTAAACACATCACAACTGCGAAAAACTCTTTGACTTCATCTTTATATACCATTTTAGCTCATCTCCCTGCTACAGTGATCTCACTTCAACTCTGAATCGAAACTGACTTGTTATGATACCTGATCATAACTCCTCTGGATCTAATGAAAATCGTTGTAATTCCTGATCGTAACCATTTTATGCATAAGTCACTCCCGTAATTTGGATGACATGTATTTATTGGGGTCATAAACTTTCCAGACCAAGACTGTTGAAACTGTCGTCACTTGTCCGCGGATTTTGTTCCATAGCAAATACCAAATTGGAAAATAGTGCCTATTGGTCTCATAATAATAATAATTAATATTAGTTTAATCAATTACTTTTTCAACAAAGTGTTTATAAGGATGTTGCTTTTTACAAAATATAATTAAATATTTATTTTATACTACAAAAATAACATCGCACTTGTCTATATAAAGATATTTATCTTACTAACAAAAATATATATTTTACTAACCAATCCTCGAATGTTAGATGGACTATATTCGTGACAGATAAAATACTTTATAAAGTCATGTGTAATTTGCTTAAATGTCTGGGATGTTCTATTTAATTCTACCGGAGCTCAAATAAGTACAAATTAAGAAAATAAATTTTCAGCTAAAAGTACATATTGCATGTAAATTTCTGAACAATTCAATTACAATGGAGTGATTCCTGCATTCAAAGATTTCAAAGATGTGTTTGTGTATTTAGGGATTTATATTTATTCCATTGCGAAAGTGAGCTTTTCATCACAATGTATTTTAATTGCGAACTTTATCTCAAAGAATTGAGCGTGTGAGAATGATTTTGGTAAACTAGGATACAAATGTGATTTATTACCACACACAAACACATTTATAAATAAAATGTGTTCTTGCATTGAAGCAAGAAACAAATCAAATATATGCTTCACTGATTTCACAGCCGACGTTTCCAAGCAAATAAACGCGAAGACAAATTTTGCCTTTAGTTCTTTTACAAACTTGCATTTAGCTTGTTTCCAGAGCTTTATTCTTTTCTTTCTTAATGTCAAAACAATGTATCCTTTTCGGATTGAACGTGAAAGAATGTTACTGATATCTCGTTAAAAAAGAAATAGTAGAATGACACCCCCTCAGCTCAAGTTTATATTATCGGCATTTGGTTTTCTTTAAGTGAGATATCAGTAGTGGGAGAAATGTCTTAAGGAGTTCAGAATTGGAATAACAAAAACAAAATAACTTATAATTTAAGATATATACATGCACGCACGCACACACACGCGTATATATATATATATATATATATACAGAGTGTCTCAAAATATTGGACTCGGCTTTTATTCCTTAAATATTGATCTTAGACATATATAATAAATTAAAAAGTTGCGTAAAAAAGGTACAGAATTTTATGAAATCAATTAAAATTTTAAGGGAATTAAATTTGAAAAAATACAAAATTTAAATTTTTATACGGCTTCCGTACAAAACCATTGGCAATGAGTAAAATGTGCCCCATGCACTAATAAGGTGATGTACAATATTTCAAACTTTTATTAAAAAAATCCCAGAGATATGTTTAAACAAATGTGGTGAAGGATTAATCACGAATTAAAATATAAATGTTTATAGCAAGAGTGCAAATGAGGCAACACAGAAACGCATTATAGGTAAATAATATATGCCTCTTATGTTTAGATTTATTTACAATTCTTCAAAAGTATACTTCCTGTAAAATACCTTAAGATTTTACACGATTAATTACAGAATAGGACTTGGAAATGGCACAATCAAAATGAACATTAAAACAGCTTAGAAATCTATGCATATGCAAATATCTGCCTCTGATCGGTGCGTCACATAATTGCAACAGACACATCATCAGATGAAAAAGTTGTTTTTGCTCTGCTATTGATCAATCGCCTCGCTGCAGCTAGCGTAGCGCGAGCAGCCCGGCAGTCTGAGCGGCCCCTAAGTATTTCACATCTCTGCTACATTTTGAGAGTGTAGTTAGCCTGTTCCGACAGTATGTCGTAATACATCAACGAAGAACTTTTTGAAATGAGTATGCTGTAGTTTATGCAATTGCAGTGCTAACGAAACTGCACTGGAATATCGTACTTTTCCAAATTCTCGACATTCTTCTGGAAGATTTATTTCCCGATTAGTGCAACGAGTGCGTGAAAGAGGAAGCGTACATCGTGTAGGTGGTCTAGGTAGTCCCAAACTTCACTCAACTGATGAAAAAATTCATATTTTGGATTATTTTGCAGTCATCCGCCTAGTAGTGTTCGTAACTCTGCTTCGGAAATGAACGTGCCACATGCAACAGTGTGGATAATACTGAGACTGAATAAATGGCATCCGTTTAACATTCATGGTTAGCAAGGACATGAGCCAACAGATTATCAACGTCGTCTAGAGTTTTGTAATTGGGCTCTAAATCATGAAGATGCAAATCCCTCTTTGCTGAAAAATGTAATTTAGACTGACGAATGCTGTTTTAAATAAGATAGATGCATAAATCCTCAAAATGAGCACTTCTGTTCTGGCACAAATCCATTCGTGGTACATGATATTCATCATCAGGAGTAATTTTATGTGATATGTATGGTGTAGTATTTTCAGAAACCGTTTGCTTGGAGCCATTCTGTGTGGTGGTACGTTGACGGGCGACAGATATGTTAATGAGATTCTGAATGCGGTTATTCCTGATTTTATGGATGAACTGCCCCTAACAGAACATCTACATGTACGGTTTCAACAGGACGGATCTCCAGCTCACCATACTACAGTTGTGAAACACTGGTTAAATAACGAGTTTCCAGACAAATGAATTGCTTCCATGGGTCAGTCGAATTTCCCCCTAGATCGCCTGACTGAACGCCTATGGATTTTTATTTGTTGGGTCGTTTACACACAACTGTTTATCTGGTACCTCCCTTAAATAAAACAAAATTGCAACAACGCTTTCAAGATGGTTGTCGTGACATCACCGAGCAGGAACTTGATCGAGTGCACAGAAGTGTTATCAGGCGAATGCAGCTCTGTATTGGCATGGACGGAAAACATTTTGAACAATCTTTGTAATATTTGTGTAAAGTTATTATTTCTACACAGTGTAGATACTTTTGTACCAACAAATAACACACTTATTATTTATTTATGCAATCATTGTTTTCTTTCGTAATTTGTGTATGATCCCTGAAACGCGATCTGCCGACATGATTCTTCCCATCTGAGAACCCATGTCGAGGCATCGAAAAGTGGTTTAAGTCAGCATAATTGTCTTTTCATATCTCTGGGACTTTTTATTATAAAATGCTGAAATTTTGTACATCACCTTATTAGTATATGGGGCACATTTTACTCATTGGAGATGTTTTTGTACGGAAGTCGTATAACATTTTAAATTTTGTATTTCTTAAAATTTAGCTCCCTTGAATATTTTAATCGATTTCATAAAATGTTCTACCTTTTATAGGGAACTTTATAATTTATTATATATGTTTAAGATTCAAAGAAGTTTATGAAAATTTTCAATTATATATATATATATATATATATATATATATATATATATATATATATATATATATATATATGTATGTATGTATGTATGTATATATATATATATATATATATATATATATATGTATATATATATATATATATATATATATATATATATATATATATATATATATATATATATATATATATATATATATATATATATATATATATATATATGTATATATATATATATATATAAATATATATAAGTAAAATATCTAAAAATAAGATATACAAAAAACACAATTATAACACTTCATAACATTAAGGCGCCATGCCGCTCTTTCATGTTTAGCAGGTATATAATAGTAAATAAATCATCATTTTTTTGCTTCATGGTCTATATACTTCGGAAAGTTTCATTGATTTCATCGGACGGAGGAGTGCTTCGGGAAGACAGAGGCACCGGGAGTGTTTCTAGAGTAAAAGCGCTTTAACCGGGAACGGGGGGTCACTATCCCCCCCGGCCTTTTTTCTGTCGTTCCTGTAAACACTCACCTTTCTTTTCCCCCATTCCTTTATGCCTCCCCTCCCTTTTTTCTATTTGATGATGTATTTACCATTATATATATATATATATATATATATATATATATATATATATATATATATATATATATATATATATATATATATATATAAATATATATATATATATATATATATAAATATATAAATATATATATATATATAAATATATAAATATAATATATATATATATATATATATATATATATATATATATATATATATATATATATATAAATATATAAATATATATATATATATAAATATATAAATATATATATATATATATATATATATATATATATATAAATATATATATATATATATATATATATATATATATATATATATATATATATATATATATATATATATATATATATATATATATATAAATATATATATATATATATATATATATATATATATATATATATATATATATATATATATATATATATATATATATATATATATATATATATATATATATCATGGTTTTGAAAATATAACTATACATATTTTGGACATTAAAACAAATACTGCTGATAGATTATTCTTTGAAAATTTCTATATTAAATCACATTGTACTCTGTTTCCATATGGATTAAATCAGTTATATCTCAATGGTAATATTGTTAAGAATAATTTTGTAGATAATAAATATTCTATTTTTAATCACCTTTTTTTTAAACCTCTTTTACATAATAGTAAATTGGCTAAACTCAAAAGATTTAAACGCGGTAAAGGAAGCTCCTCCCAATATGATATTAAAGCGGAGATTAAAAGTATGCATCAACAATTCAATAACACATATCAATGGAAATTTATTAAATCATGGGTATTTGCAGTTAAGAAAAAACAATTAAACACAGTTTATGCTATTTTCTTAAAGTTAAATCTTACTAATGAACATTTTAATCATATTTTCTATGATTTGCTCATTACTAGATCAAAATATTTAAAAATAAAACTTAATCAATTTCATCATAATAACTGTTCCAATTCTTATTGTGTAATATCATTTAAGCATCCTATTTATAATTCCATAAACTTTAAGAATTTATTTAATCAATTTCATCATTTATTGCCTGTAAAGGATTTGAATGTTACAAAAACTTTTAAATATAACAAGCCTATTGGAAGAACCATTTTTAATTACAATGCAATTTCAAAATCTCTCTCAGTCGACATAGATTCCTCAACAAATTTAGATGGTGAATGTATTTGTAGTGCTGATAATTATGCTGAATTTATAAATCCACACTCGGGTCATATAGTTACTGGAGACTTAGCCATTGTAAAAGATAAATCTTTAAGAACTATAATGTCATTTGGCACTAAATTCAGGTTACCTTCATGTAATAATTCTAAACAAGTGTTAAAGTCAATCAATCTGGACCTTGATAAATTTATTTATGGATTAGCTTCTAAATATGCTCAGCCTTTAGAGGCATTTAATATGTGGAAATTTACTATTTTAAGATCTATTAAAAATACCATTTGTAGTATTAATTTATCTAGATCCATATATAATATGGATAATATAAAGCATTCTGTTAATGATTTACATAGATCTTTTGTTATTACTAATGTAGATAAAGCCTCTAATAATTATGCTATTATTTGTAAAAAATTCTATATTCAATATCTGCTAGATTATTTAAAAAATAATAGTCTATTTAAAATTGATTCACACTCTCTTAATAGTATCAAATTGAAAATTATCAATATGTATAGTGATTTAGATAATAATAATAAATTTTTGACATTTCCATATATTGTGCTTATACCTAAATTTCATAAAAATCCTATTAAATTTAGAACTGTTACTAGTGGTCATAATTCATACTCTACTACTGCTAGTAAATTATTACTAAATTATTTAAATGTACTAAATAGCAATTTACGAGATTCTGGTGATAGCTACATTATTCTAAATAACAGTAAGGAATTAAAAAATAAATTAAAAACGCATGGTAAAATAATATGATTTCAAACTTTTGATTTTAAAGATCTATTTAATAATATTAAGATCACTGATCTATATGATGTCATTTTAGCTTTATATAATGCTTATATTACTAAACATTCTAATCTTACAAAATTTACCAATTTTCCTAAGCTTCTCCATTTTGTTCTTTTCAATAATTATATCTTTCAAGGTAATAAATTATACTTACAAGTCTCAGGTGTTCCACAAGGTGGCTGTAGTAGCAGTATGTTAGCTAATTTATACCTATATCATTATGAAAAATTCTTTACTTCAACTGATTATAAAATTTATAGATATGTAGATGATCTGATTTGTCTTGTATTTACTGATAACTATGTCATAGATATAGATTTCTATCCGGATAATTTGGAATTAATACCTAATGAAACTTCTATTAGTAATAATGTTTATTATTTGGATTTAAATCTAATTATAGAACCTGCTCATGGGATAGTTACTAAATTATATGATAAAAAAGATTTTTTTAAATTTAATATTAATAAATTATTACCTTTTAATTCCTGCAACTCGATTCAATTGTTTAGAAATATTATACTTAATCAACTTTTTAGAATTTATAGATTATCAGATAAAAAATTTCATGCTTTGCACATTAATAACCTCAAAATTACCAGTAAAATGTATCAATATCCTGCATATTTAGTCAATAGTATAGTTAATAAGTTTCGATTAGCCTAAAATTCTCATATTCTCCCCTTATTATCTTATTTTAGCCGTACTTCTTCATTCTCCTGCAATTATATTTTCATCTTTTTATCTCGAAGCTTTAACAGTTGAATAACTCATTTTATTGCTTTTGCGCAGTACTGTTTTTATTACTCTCTTTGGCAACAGCAAATCACATCTTTTCATTTTGGCATATGGCAACGATGATCCAGTCATATTTTGCTCGTCATGGTTGCGCTGAAGAGGTGCGTTTTGAGGTATTTATGTTTCCTTTATTGTTCCAATCTTTATGCTTGTCGTCCATATAACACAAGTTTATAGATAAAATCTATCTTGTGTTTCAGAAACAAGCATTTTTGTGTTCATTTCGAAAAGATATATGGACCCGATGAGAATTTTTTCGAAATGAACTTTTCGTAAGCCTAATCTCGTAAGCCTAAATCTCCTCCATGTGCAAGCTTTTTTGCTTGATTTTTTTGTTTTCTTATTTGCATTCCTCATTTTTGAAATTTGTTGATTGTCTTTGTCCTTATGACTTGCATTATGCTTTATTATTTCCTCTTTTTGTCTTAATTTCTTTGTATTTGTAGAAAATTTTGGAATAGTGTATTATGAGTTACTACATACATTCTAACTTTGGATTTAATAATTTATTTTTATAAATATATATATATATATATATATAAATATAAATATATATATATATATATATATAAATATATATATATATATATATATATATATAAATATATAAATATATATATATATATATATATATATATATATATATATATATAAATATATATATATATATATATATATATATATATATATATATATAAATATATATATATATATATATATATATATATATATATAAATATATATATATATATATATATATATAAATATATAAATATATATATATATATATATATATATATATATATATTTAAATATATATATATATATATATATATATATATATATATATATTTAAATATATATATATATATATATATATATATATATATATATATTTATATATATATATTATATATATATATATATATATATATATATATATATATATATATTATATATTTATATATTTATATATATATATATATATATATATATATATATATATATATATATTTATATATATATAAATATATATATATATATATATATATATATATATATATATATATATATAATATATAAATATATAATATATATATATATATATATATATATATATATATAAATATATATATATATATATATATATATATATATATATATATATATAATATATATATAATATATATATATAATATATATATATATTATATATATATATATATAATATATATATATATATATATATAT